>OY987190.1:1366603-1569103 GCA_963920625.1 Dinocampus coccinellae | reverse complement strand
TTATTTATCTATTTTTCTTTTTTGCTATATAAATATATAAACAACAAGGTAAAAAATTGATAAATAAATAAAACACTTGTATTTTTTCATTCTTTTTTTATCAATTAAAAATCTGTCTAAACCCATCACGCATTTTCAATCTCAACTGTCACTATTCACTGAATTATTACTATCACTATATTACTATTATTCATTTATTTATTATTATTATTATTACTTGAATTATTTTTATCTGCACGAACGACTGAGGTAACAGGATTGCTTTCTTTCTCTCTCTTTTTCTCATACTCTCATACTCGTCTCTCTTCATAGCAAGACGCTTCAATCCGCCTGTCAAGTTTTCTCACATTGCGGCGACCAGAACGTGACTCGAGTCGCAGCTTTGGCGAAAAAGAACAACAGAATGACGGTAGAAGTAAAATAAAAAGAAAAAAAAAAAAAAAAAATAGAATAAAAAGATGAGACCGAGACGATGGGCAAAGAATCGATCCGTTTTCTCATCTTTTGTTTTAATTTTTTCGAACCTTCATCTTTCATTTCTCTTTTCAACTCACTCTCATTTTTTTTTTTGTTTTTCTATTTATTTTTGCTATCATGATGAAAAAAGATAGACATCACGGAAGATCGTGATGGTCACGTGCCGTTTTGGCTAACATTTAATGCTACATTGAAGGAGATAAAGAAGAAAAGTGGAAAAGAGAGACATTGGATTGTAGTGTAAGAAGAAATATAGTTTATTATTTCTTGTGGTGAGAGCTGCAATGTCGGCGATGAGAGTGATCCCGAGAGAGACGAGTTTGTGGAAAGGTGAAGAAAATAAAAAATATAAAAAAAAAGAAAAAGAAGAAGAGGAAGAAAACAGAATGCGAGAGGAATAATGTCGGTGGTAGATGAAGAATGTGAGTGGAACAGTATAAAAAAGAGGAAAAAAAAGAAAAAAAAGCGTGGAAAGAGAAAGCAATGAGGGGATAAAGAAAGGAATGAAGAGAGATAGATAGAGAGAGAAAAAAAGAAAAAGAAAAGAAAAAAAGGTAAATATATATAGAGATAGGAGAATAAAATTGTGTAGTGAGTGAAGGATAGGATAGATGACTCGCGATGGTTGTCGACTCTTAGTTGTACACTGTACTTGAGTACTAGAGTTGGTGAACGCGCGCGCGTGTCTACTTGAGTAGATTGTAGAAAAATGAGACTGGGGATGAAAAGTAAATAAGGATTGGACTGAAAGAACGACGAGCCAGTTGGGTGAAAAAGGTATCAAGAGACGTTGCACGGTGGGCACAATATTTTCCCTTATTCTTCAGTTTTTTCTCACTCATCTTCTTATCGTTCGATCATTCATTTTCATCTTTTCCTATTCCTTTTTTTTTTAATTTTATTTTATTAATACCTTGTGTTTTGTATTTCATCTCCATTGTCAATAGTCTTTTTCATTGCTCTTGAGTATTTTCTTTTTTTTTTTTTTTTTTGTTTTATTATTTCAATATCCGCCAATTCACAATTTTATGTCTACATCCATATAAATAAATCAATTTTAAAATCAATTATATTTTTATTCATTTAATTCAAATAAATTTGAATTAAATTAAATTATTTAATTGATAAAATATTCAAAAAATATTTATTCCTCTTTTCCATACGTTTGATTAATTTAATTTAATTTTTTTTTATATTTCAAAAAAAAAAAAAAATAAATAAATAAAAAATTCATGTGAACAAGAAAATTCCACTATCCAGGTGGTAAGGGAAAAGAGCACACGAAGGTGAGCGAAATAAAATTGCTACAGACAGATTTTATCCACTGAGTAAATAAATAGTAATAAAAAAAAAGAAAAAAAAAAAATTGTAAGCGACCACTGAGTTAGCTCTAAAGACCGCGCGTCGCACAGATTCCGTTTTTCCATTGGCGTTTGTGGAATTCACGTAGTTCACCCAAAAGGATTTTTCTATCGAGTAGCGCCAACGGTGGCCCTCGAGGGGAATAAATAAAATCATGAGTTTGGTGACCGCCTCTATGGTCGGCCTGGAATATACTAACATTGCTCTGTGTTCTCTATACCTACGAAATTTTATCCTTTTTCTACTTTACCTACCATCCTACTCTAATTCTCCTACCACTCGCTTTTTTTTTTTCTTCTTTTCTTTTTTTTTTTTTTTTCACTCACTCATACACTATACACGACCATTCCCACCATGTAACATTGAGTCTAGATGTGTGTGCACGGCCCCAGGAAAGATTGGCTTGCTTCCAACTTTCATTCCCCTGCACCAACGGGCCACAACCACCAAATTTTTATACTGATGATCAATGGCATTACTTTATGTGTATGTGGATATTCCACCAACGATACGTATAAATTCATATTTTTTCACGTGGAAATAAAATGAAAAAAAATAAAATAAAAAATAAGTACAAATATAAATTGATGAAACACGTTGCTAAAGTAAAATTAAAATGAAGGAGAAAAAAAAACAAAAAAAAAATTATGTAGATGATAAATTCATAGATGAATATTAATATAAATATTAAATGACAAATTAAATTGAATGATTTAATGATACTAAATAAAGAGACATGTAATTTAATTAAATCATATTACACTAATAATATTATTTCAACTAAAAATAATACAATTCAACTGCTACTGCTATTGCTATTGCTACTGCTATTGCTACTGCTACTGCTACTCTCTATCCAATCATTCTCTTAATAGTTAAATCTCTCTTGTGTCACCACAATACTTGATTTTATGAAGAATAAATTTGTTTGATAGTGAATATAAACTTCAACTATTATCCCAGCTGGTAGTAAGTAGATACTGCTGAATTATATAAGATGTCAAATACTCATTCACTACTATTAAAATCGTCAGACTGTATCATCGTGTCTGCCTGGACAAATTCCCACGAGTCACAATATCCGCAATCGCATACACTCACTCATGAATAAACCTTTTACTGTCTTTTCTACCTTTCTAATAATTCCTAGTAAGTCTCTCAAGTACTACCACCACCATCTTCATTATCATTATCTTCAATATTATAAAAAAATATTTTCAAAAATCACTTTTATTCTCGTACAATTGAAATACAAATACTGATTTTACTCAATATATTTTTATTAATATTACATATTTAATTATTATCAAAAAAAAAATTTGATATTACTACTTTATTATTTCTATTGAGTGAAAACATTTACAGTTGCTATTTATTTTATATATATATATATATATATATAAATTGTTTTGTGTGCACATAGCGCGTCCAGTCGCGCGCCAACGTGCCGTTAAAATGTGTCGTTTACGGCTAGTTGCTCGCAATTATTGTCGTGCCGTGTGGCCGATCACAGACTCAATGGCACAACCCCAAAATACACAAACTATATAACTATATATTTATAACTCTCGAGTAAAATCAACGTCATTTCAACAATATTCCACCAACTATAAACAAACACAATGGACAATGTGGCTAAACTTCAATTATACAAAACGATACACGTCTCATATTTGTCCAACTCATCAATTGATCAATACGTAAATTCAACAATAAATAATATCATTCAATAAATTTTATAAAAATCAAAAGACAAAAAAAAAATAACAAGTCCTTTTATAATATTTTTTTTTTTTTTTGCATTTCTATTTCTTCATAATTCAATTGCAGAATTCAAATATTTTTTTTATATATATTTTTTTTTTTTTTAAAACAATAAAATCCGTTTTATTTCTTTTCATTATATACCCATGTAAATATTGGCATAACTATCCATCATGGGTCAGTGAATTTTACCCAATTCATCTGGGATAGAAAAGAATTGGGTGGTTCATATACGTACAAATGTTATCCTACGCTTGTGTACTTTAGAAGATGAAGGACAATAGATAAAATGAAAATACATATCAAACTTTAGGGAATGTCAAACTAAGATAAAAGTAGAATATAAGAATAATATATATAGATATAGGTATAGATATAGGTGTGGTTGTTCGCCATATTGTGCGACTATTGAACGTGGCCGGTGGGTTGAACGTGTGGCGTGCGCGATGTGTCTCTCTATGTGATGGCATCGGTGCCATAGCGCGTTTCATTTGTTTGGTCGTGTGTACCCCCGGGGGTATATCAGCTTCATACGTGCCATCCCCTATAGAAGCAAATGCTACGTGAATTTTATACACTCACACACACACACACACACACAGATAATACCTAATATATGTAGAAGTAAAGCAAAACAATGGGAAGAAACCAATAAGCGTGACGGAATGCACGAGTTTTGAAATGAAGTGCCTCGACGGTGATTTTTTTTATCTGTCACATTTTATTTATTTATTTTTATAATTTCTCACTCTTATTTTTTTTTTCTTTCACTTTATCTGGAGGGTGAATATTTCATTATTTCAAAATTTAAATCATTAAAAAATTTCATTCTATTCATAATTCAAATGTTTCATTATATTTATTTATTCATGTTGACTTAGATTTTGTGGAAATTTCAAATTTACACGAGTTATAATTTGTTTGTACTCTGTACACACATTTGTATGAGTACACGAGTGTATGCGCGCATGCGTGTGTATGTGTATGTGTGTGTGTGTGTGTATTAATGCATGTATTATAGATGTTTTTCATTATAAATGAATGGACATGTGAAAAGGTCTTTGGTGCTAATTCGAAGTTTGCACAGTCTCTATTGAAGAGCGAGCAAGCGGGAGAATGAGTGAATGAGTTAAACCGAATAAAAAAATGATAAAATAAATAAATAAATAAAAATACAAAACTATGCATGATCCGTTGCGGTTGCTCTTGTATTTCTGCTTGACTACGCGACGACACAGCATCGCAAAAGACGTGAGTGTGTTGGGTAGCGTAGAGTAACTGCATTCCTTGGCATATCACACACAGAAACACCAGGCACTACACCGCAAATATACCCTGATCTTACTTACTCACTCACTCACTACTACTACTACTACTACTAACATTATAACTCCCCAAGTTTTGTCTTTCCTTTACCGCTCGTGTAACTTAAATAAACAATGCGACGAACAAACGCATTCTTCTATTATCTGTCTGTTGGACACGTTATATTTGTGTGTATGTGAATATTTTTCATTGCGTTGTGTATAAGAAATGTTGATAAATAATGAAATGCACGAATTTTAAGAATGAAATATGAAAAAAAAAAAACAAAAAATAACCAAAAAAAAAATTAATGAATGATATAAAATTGATTTCAATCAAATTTTTAATTATTAACATTACAATTAAGCGCATAGAAATTATATTGATAATTAAAACAAAGTTGACAATTGGATTATACCTTGTGTCTATGTATAATTTATTGAATTAGATTAATTGAAATCTCGTGTTATTAAATTAAATTTGATAGTTAGTTATTAGTAATACGTATATATCAGTAGTTCATTAGATTCACTGTCTGATACTTTGATGATAACTAAACGTTATATATTTCAAGTAAATCCATGAATATTATCAGTATATAAAATACATTTACACACGTTCCATTAGTAACATAAAAATTAATTTTTATCATTTATTTAATTATAACTAAATCAAGTTGTGAATAATAATTTTATATATCACACAAGATATTTAATTATATACACGATACAGTGAATTTATATATTATAATGTGAATTAGTGATCTTTGTCGATCGATAAAATCAATAATCAAAGTATATATATAATGTTCTTTACATCTGAGTAAAAGTTATCCGGTTTGGGTTCTATCAACTAGTTCAAAGTTGAGAATATAGGGGATTATATGAACTCACACATTGAGGGTAAAGGGATCAAATATTTACAGCTCCCAGGCACAAATATAATAATATTACAGCACAACCTTTAATTTTCTATTTCATCATAATATTATTATCCACATAATAAAATATTTTTCAAATAAAAACAAACGGAGGGAAAAAAAAAAGAGAGAAACAAAAATTTTTTTTTTTTTTTTTTTTTTCACATTGAAATTAAATGGAAAACAAACAAAAAAACAAAATAAATGTACAATTAATTTAAATTAATGTTAATGAACAAATTAACAGTGAATATATATTTATATAAACAAATATAATAATGAGTGAATATTAAAAATAAATAAAAAAATAAATAATAATAATAAAATAGTAATATAAAAAAAATACGATTTGAGACTTCCGGCGGATATGCGGATCGTTTGAAGAGTAAAAGAAATGCGTGTTACAACTTGCATATCGTTATGATAACTACACACTCGCATAGACATAAATATAAATATATAAATTCATATACATCTATATACCAAAAAAAAAAAAAATAAACAAATAAGAAAAAAAGAACGAAGAAGAAGACGGAGAAGATGAAGAATAAAAAGAAATACATTTATCTATATCTGCATTATACGAGTGTAATGTAGAAATCTAGCGGCGTCATAAAGACCATATATATGTGGATATCTCTCAGTATATAACATTAAGGGATAAATGGTATACATATATATATATATATAAGATTGTGAGTGCGAGAGATAGCTCGTCAATTACATTACGCTCGTTGAGTTACATCGAGGTATATACCTGCATGGATAACGATCCAACGTTTCTAACTTCTCAACTCAGACTTCGACGTTGAAACGTCGTGGGAAATGTTGTATAACATCAGGTATACCTAAACACATATTATACATATATTTATTATCTATATGTATATACGTGTATACATAGAGTTGTTTCATTATTGGGGGATGATTCGTTGCAAGCTTATTCAAGCGTTCATTTCTCGAATTAATGTTTGCATACATCACTTTATATATATAAAGTCGTTTTAATATTTAATTGTACACACTCGTGTGCGATATCTATATATATACATAAATAGATCATGCAATTTAAATTTTGTTTTATCATGATAAAAGGGAAGTATTGAAAGATAAATTGGAATCGAAATTTTTCGTTGATTTTTCATTTTACGATGGCCCAATTTGATTCCGTTGATTTTTTTAGTATTTTGGATATTCAATAGAAATTTTTCACGTTATGTATCTCTGACGCACACTCTGGTTGTGAGAGAGGATGTGAATATACAAAAAATATAATATATATATGTGTATATGTATGTGTGTGTGTGTGTGTGTGTGTGTGGTGCAGAGAGAATGAAATTCCCACGCCCGTGTCGCTCCTACTCGAATGTGAATTTCCAAAATGCTCGACATGAAGACAATAAAAAAAATAAAAAAACGCGTATAAAACAACAAAAAAATAAATAAATAATAAAGAAAAAAATTTCTATATGTATATATATATATATATGTATTTAAAGAACTTCAGTATTCTCAATATATCAATCGTAAAAATGTCAAAAGACACGCGGAAAAATTCCCTGCCGAGCTCGCCGAGGCGAATCAGAAAAATGCGAGAGCGTCTTCTATTTCTCTACATAGAATGACACACACACGTATAAATACACGATATCTTTACCTCTCTCTCTCTCTCTCTCTCTCTCATACACACTCTCTATTTCTATATCTTCACTACATGGCAAACTTTTTTTTATAACTTTTTAAGAAGTCACGACAAACTCAGAGGGAGTCGCGCACAATGGATTTTCACCCCGCTATGCTTGTGTTTCTTCTCCGCGACATTTCACTCTCTTTTATTCCCTCTCTCTCTCTCTCTCTCCTCACCTCTTTTCACCATCTCTACCATCTACACTGTACATAGAACAGAGGCTTTGTATTGTCTCATACGCTGCCGGACGTTGCCGCACTGCCATTAATTTAACCTCAACGAGTTTATCCCTCGTGCTCGCTATTATAACATGAAATGGCGCAGGTTCACGCACACACAAACACCACAATATCCAACCACGATATACTCATTTTTTTTTTTCTTTTTTTTTTGTTCTACTGCGCTTTGTATCATCACTATCCCAATATCCTTTTATACACTCTCTATTCCTCTTTCTCATACTCATACACATGACAATTATAATTTTTATCTAATCAACGAATTTTCATCATCCAATCATGAAAAATCGTATTATTTGACATTTTCACATCAATCTACTCACATATATATATGTATTAGTGTGGTGTGGTCTCAGTGTTTGAGATTTTACTGCGATAAATGTTGAGCCCACTGCCCGTAACGCTAATTCGACACGTAGAAGTCGATGCTGAACGATAATAATATTCCATTACAGGTCGGCAAGGCCGTACATCACCCAGGTCGTCACGGTCTCGCTTCTCTCTTCATTCTCCTACGTCTCCTCCCCCACACACACTCACACACACACACACACACACACACACACACACTGTCTATCTTTTATTCTTTGTCTTATTTACAATCTTCTATCGTACTCTCTACCTTTCTCATCCTTTACACAACACACCCAGCATCCGTATAGAATTCTATACTCAGATACGATCTACACGAGGCGTTAATTACGTACCGTCCTACCGCGTTACACTGCCACTCTGGAGATTTCTACTGAATAGTTAGATATATATATATATATATAGATATGTAATCGTGTAAGAGAAGTAGATGTGTATTTAATTTAGAGAGAAAGAGAAAAAAAAAAGGGGGAAGTATTGGAATTTAATATGTGCGACTTGATCAACATTATCATCATTTGCATCACTTCGTGTGTGGTGTAGGAGAAAAAAAAAAATAATAATAATAAAAGGAAAAATATTATTTAACTACAGATTTTATAATAGAATGAGGAAAATTTAAAAAATTAATTTTTTATTGTATTCATTGATGATGTGGATTTTTTTTTTTTTTTTTTTTTTTTGGTAATTTTATTTGTTAGAGTGTGATGTGACATTGTGATTATTATTTTGTCATGGTGGATTTTGATGGAATCAAGAGCTTTGGATGGATACTGGTGTGAACAATAGATGTATTGAAAGAATATAAAAACTACAGAGAGAAGAAAATACGACCTCGCAAGGTGGAAATGTATACATTTGTGTTTACACTGGTCTCGTACTATCGTAAAACTAACGGACGAGAGGCGGATTGAGGTCGAGCTTAACTCCTGCAATCGGCATCGTGATTTGCTTTCTATATACTTGTATATATATATATAATTGTAGTTTATTCTTCAAATGTATATCGTGATTAGATATCTTGGGATTTATATTATGGATTATGACTAATACTATTACACGTATTAATTTAATTTTATTTTTACACTTTTAATTTTTTTATTTTCCTATTTTCTATTTTTTTTTCATTTTTTTATTTTTTTATTTTATTTCATTTTACTCTGTTATTTATTATCCACTTATTGCAAATGATAATAATTAAATGTCAAATTATATTTATAGACACATTAAACGCATAAATAATATATTAATTATATTATTTTTCAATTTAATTTTTTTTAAATTAATAATTGTAATTATTTTATAATTATTATGGTACTCACTCAACTGTGTTTGTGATGTTACGTGATTTTTATTATTGGATGTACAATAAAAAATATAAAAATTTCCCTTCTTCAACAATTTTGTATTGGCGCCACTGCAACAGAAAAACATAAATATTTATTGTATATATATATATATATATATATTTCTTTTTCATTATTATTAATATATTTCTTCGACAATTTCTACTCTATTTCCATTATAATATTTCATATATATTTTTATTTTTTTGCTTTATTTTATCATACATTCTCTTTTACATTCACCTTTTCCATTTTATTTATTTATTATCATTTTATTTTTTTATTTCTTATATTGAAAAAAAATTCATTTAATAATAAAATTGATATCAAAAAAAAAAAAAATTGAATAAAAAAATTAAAAAAAATATATATATACAAAGTTATTGAATATAATACGCAATTATTATGTCGAATCTACTTTTTTTTTTTTTCACATCTTTTATTTAATATTTAACATTTAAATGTAACTATATTATTATTATTAATGTTTTATATTATTATCAAATTTAATATCGTTGATAAAATATCTCAGAGATTTTCAAATTGTCACGTAATATCCAAACTGCAATTTTTTTCTACGGTAAATGAAAAAAAAATAATAAAATAAAATAATAATAAAATAACGAAAGGATAAAGAAGAGAGAAAATGATGAAATTCTTGGTTATATTATTAGACATAGACTTTACGTTGTCGGATATAAATGTACGTTACATTTTGTGGTCAGTATTTTTTTTTTTTTTTTTTTTTTTTTTTTCTTCTTTTTCACCACAGATTGTATCTGAGAGAGAAAGAAATAGGGAAAATAAAGAGTATACACATTGCAGTGTGCATTTTCTTCATTGGACTTGGGTATACAAAGAACAAAAGAAAAAAAAAAAAACAAACAAAAAATGTGAAATAAAAAAAATGGAAAATAATAATAATAACGATAATAAATAAACGAAACGTATACAAAAATATAACAAAAATACCACCAACACGTACGTATATAGAGAGAGATAATATAAAAATGTAAAATGAGTTTGGGATAGTACTTTTACTGTATCCCAATGGTTTTTTTCGTCTCTACCATCCCCCTTGTACTTCACTGTATATATCTAAACTGCCACCAATTGCTGGACGGTTTTACACCCGTCGTCCAGAATTTTACCATTCATGAGTTGTTAGAACGGACTTATACTCGAGTTTGTGTGTGTATATATAGAAGATATAACAAACATTGATGGAAAAGGGAATAGTAAGAGGAGAATATTATGCATACTCGTGGTTTATAGCACAAAGTGTTTCTATAAGCTCACCCAGTGTGCAGTCAACTCATGCAAATGTATCTCCATACATTTATACACACATTTGTTACCTACACACACACACACACACACACACATATTCATATACAATATCTAAAGCCATGTATTATTTATATTGAAATAATATTTAATACTTTAATTTATTTATTGTGTAATTCGTCTATTTATTTTCTATGTGAATCAATTGTTAGTGGAATTCAAATAATTTTATTTTTATTCTTATTTTCATTTTCAGGATATGGAATAATTCATTTCTCCATGTCTTTATTTTACTTTTTCCTCTTGGTATGTGTGTATGTTTATGTGTTTGTGTGTGCATAACTTTGGTTGGAACAAGTCGTCATTACGCTCTGGTTTCTTCACGCTATCACCAAATATAATCGTTATGACTTGTCATTAACAATTTCATTGGATTTTAATGTCGCATATGAAATCTTGTCTGGAATTATGATTTTACACAGACTATTCAATTGCTATTTGCATGTGTAATTTTATAGATATAGATAATTGAAGTGAATGAAGATATTTAATGTGATAATTCTACACGTGTTTGTTTTCAGATTATAAATTATAATTTTTTTTTTTTTTTTTTCTCTTTTTTTTCTTTCGTTTTTCTGGTGTGACATCCCTTGGATGCAATATGAAAACCACTTAAGTTTTTTTTTTTATATAAATTCTCTTGTATATATGTATATATTTATGTGTATATATATAGTATGTGGTGCCATAACTAATTCTATGAATCCTGGAAGACACGCGAGAAAAATTCCATGCATCTCCAAGCAATGTGTGCACAACACAACGTTGAATATCATCGTCTTGTGTATACACACCAGTTTATTCTTGTTCATGTGTGTTTTCGTACTGGTTTTGCATTTGTATTATACAACGTTGAGATAATTTCATGACATTGCACGTACCACTTCGCGTTGACATTCCTTTAACCTTAATATATTTTTATCAAAAATTTACTCAAGTTTCGTTGCAGCAACAAGTCAATTTTTCTTTCTTCATCCTCATTTTTTTTTTTTTTTTTTTTCTCATTCTAAAAATCATGTATTCATTGAATTATATATTATACAATTTTTTTTTTTAAACTCACATTTATATTTATTTATTTATATAATTTTTTTTTTTTTTTTTTTTATTGCTGTCACGACATTTTTTATTCATTAAATTGATAATGAAAAATAATATTATTATTTTTTTTTTTTTTTTCAGTGGATAAAATGAAATAAAAATTATCAAATAAATTATTTGTAGTAGTGGGAATTTGAAAAGAAGAAAAATATTCCAGATACGAATAAATTTCATATATTTATCTATTTTATTTTATTTTTTTTATTCTTTGTCACTCGCTATTTTGATAACTCAATTGATTCATGATAATTATTCGAGGATACAAAACTAAAAAAAAAAAAAAAAGAAAAAAATAATAATAATATTTATATTCTGCTTTTTTTTTTTTCTCTATAAATCAATAGTATTAAATCAACGAGAAATAGAAAAAACAAAAAAAAATTAATAAATATTTCTTATTTTATTTTTTTACAAATTGTTACGTATAAAATATTTCAACACTGATATAATAGAATAAAATTTCATCGTTTATTTGTCCCCATTGGGATTACTCAATTTAATTTAAATACACACAGACTCTAGAGTAATAAATTTGCACTTCTGTCTTGGACAGTTAATTTTTCTTTCATTTATTTATTTCTCTTTCTCTCTTTCATTTCTTCTTATTCTTCTTCTTTTATTAATTTTTTTTTTTGTTTTTTTCTTTTTGCATTTTTTTTATATGTTCCCTCCTTTCATTCTCCATTCACCCAGAGACAAATGGTCATTTACTTTCATACTTTTCATACGATATATTCACTATATATCTCTTTGGTTATAGTTCATACACTCTATCCACAATCCCTTATTCGCTCTCTCTCCCTTCTCACTGCCCACTAGACAAGCACAGACACGTGTGTTGAGGTTCGTAACGGCCCGTGAAATTTCCATAAAGAGCGTGGACGACGATGGCGTTTTACCCCAAAGTAGATATCCGCACAAAGGGCTGCTTTATGAATTTGCGCGAGATCCGTCCAGCTTGCTCGTGAATAATATGCACCCGTGCTCTGCAACTCTGGAATTTTGCCCAGGAGGCAAATATCCACCTTCTATCTACCATTTTGAAAAGATTCTATGATAGCAAAAGCCCAAGAATGGACAAGCGAATAAAGAAATTCATCGACTAATATTTCCAAAAAAAAAAAAATAAAAATAAATAAAATAAAATAAAATACAATATTGAAGGGATAAATTATTAAAATTTTCATTATTATCTCCATTTGATTTTCCTCCATTTCAGATATAAATTGAAAAAAAAAATAAATATATAAAAAAATTATCACAAGACAAAAAATAATAAAATAAATTTATTAATAATCGTTTTTCGTGTCACTTTGCTCATTGTATTTCTATTTTTTATCTCATATTCTTTCACTTGTACTTGTCTACACGTGAACGCACCCACCACTCGCACAGTTAATTTCCGCTTACTTTGGAATTTAGGTCATCTCCACTGACTCTCCCGAATCTCTCTCTCTCTCTCTCTCTCTCTATCTTACAGAAATTCCACAGCACGTTGTGTCAAATATATATATGTCATAACGAAGGAATCCGTTCAGTTTGTCGGAGAACGTTGAGAATTTTGACGCATTCATATTTCAAATTATATTGTCATTGTGATTCAAATATTCATGACTAATTTTATATTTTTATACATATAAATATTAATTTAAATATTTCTATTCATTATTTATTTATTTATTTATTTATTATTTTTTTTTTTTTCTAAATCTTCACCGTCATCTTCATCTCATTCTGTACTTTACGTCTATTTCATTATTTATTTATTTATTTATTTATTCATTTTACATATATGTATACATATATATATATATATTTTATTTTTTATTTTTTATTTTATAATATTGAAGTAGAAAACAATATACTCTTGTGTAACACCCAACAATGTGAAATTCAATTTCGCAAAAATTGAAAAGAAAAAAAAAATAAATAAATAGTGATATGTGTATAATAAAAGCTCAGCATTTGAAAGTATGTCCTCGAGCAATATTTTACCACACATATATACATATATATATATATATTTGTATATGGTAAAATATAAATATAGTAGGGAGAATGAATGGAAAAGAGAGAGAGAAAAAAAAAATGATAATAATAATAAAAAAATAAAAATATTAAATAAGAGAAGGGACAATTGTATATGACTGGGAGCTACAAAGAAATTGTATTGCAACATTTCGTGCCAATGACATTGGAGCAAACAGGAAAATACTCAGACTATACCGTTTCATCTCTTATAGTGTGTGTGTATACATTGAAAAAATAAAAAAAATAAAATAATAATAATAATACTAATAAATAAATAAATAAATAAATAAATAAGATAAAATTTTATTTCGCCTGCTTTTTACACTTGAAAATTGCAATATTCCGTGTGTGTTTATGATACCCAATAGTATCATTATTTTATTCAATGAATATAAAAAAAAATATAAATAATAATATAATGAAAAAAAAAAAATAATAAAATCCATTAAAGAATAAAATAGACACAATAAATCAATACAGATTATATATTTATTTATTTATTATTATTTATTTATTTATTTTTTTTTTTATATATATATTATTTTGTGTTTATTTTTTTATTCGTGACATTTGACAGTTGGAGTAAAATATAATGTATATAAATCCAATGGGTCTAGTGGGACTATAAAAATATACGTTAGCGACACGTAGGAAATTGTACGTGCAGGGGATGAAGTGAACGTTAGAGATTCTCAACATTTTCGTTTTCCTCACTTTGTACTCGTACCGCTACTTTTCATTCTCTCATTCCTCACCCCTTTTTCACTCTCACCCACACAGTAAATGTACGCGCCAGACGCAATTACGACGATTAGCGAGCAGAGGTCGTAGAGATTAAGTTCACTATTCTCTTTCACTCTCACTATTTTCCTCTTTCTCCCGCATCATCCCCATTGTGCTTATCCAACCATAACTTTCTCCACCCACGTTTCTCTCAACATATATTTACATTTACGATAACGTAAAAAACAAAAAACAAAAAAAAAAGAATGAGGAAAAATAGTTACAAAAATAGTAAAAATATAAAAAAAAAAATTGCACTCGTTCGTTAGATTTAAATGAACAAAAAAAAAAATAATAATAATAATAATAAATATCTGCATAAATGAAAAAGTAGCAATTTATTTTATCGTTCTATTTAGTTCCACATATAAAATTCTATAATGATAAAAAATAAAAAGATATATAAGAAAAAGTGTTGAAGATAATTTTGAAGATGAAAGAAGAAAAAAAAAAAAGAATAATAAGAAAGAAAAAAATGATGAAAATAAATATACGAGTATGGAAAGAATGAAAATAATAAAGTAGAGAGAAAAGACACAAGTGCACCAAATGCACCGACATATTGGATTGGTATTGTGTGAGTGGGTGTGGGTGGGTAGTAGAAGAGAGGGAGTGAGTTTCCCTGGAGCGCAGCAGCTCGGGCTATCCGGGAAGCTTAATTTCCTCAATACATCACTCCCGGGGCCAATTAGAGCTCGCCGATATCACGAAGGTTAGAGTCGTGCCGCGACACTGACCCCCCCTTGAGACTTGCGACCGTATAGGATCTTGCACTGCGTCCAATTTCCTCTCTCGTCAATCGAACACTATATATATATATATATCAAAGACTATTGAGTTATATATACGTGTATTTAATCGGTTACAATTTCAAACATGAGTAATCAATTATATATCACGACAATTTGTAGATTTGATATTTATTATTTATTAATCTTTTATTTTTTTTTCAATATTTTATATAAAGTAATATGAGATTTATTTATTTATATATTTATTTATTGTTATTAGAAATTGGAATTTTGTTTGAATTTTGTTTGAATTTTTTAGTTTTTTTTTTTTTTTTTTTTTCTTTTTTTTCGTTTAAAAATATTAAGAAAAATTTACATTTTTTATCTTATCAACTCTCAATTTTTACTGTATCTGAATAATAGAATATTTTATTTATATTCAAAATTAAAATATTGATTTTATAATAAAATGATAAACGATAAATTTCCATTTGTAATAAATTCATAATTCAACAATTCTCAAGGGAATTCATCAATAATTTTGATACAATTTTAAATAAGAAAACAGATTCTACTACAGAGAAAAAAAAAAAAAAAACGTGGAAAAAAAAATATCATGAATATTTTCTCTATATACTCACAATAATTTTATCGATAAATAATAAATGAAAAAAAAAAAAAAAAAAAAAAAAATTAATTTTCATTACATAATAATATTGTGTAATATAAAATAAAAAATAAATGCGGAAGTTGAATTGCGCGGGTGTCATTAAATGTTCGTGATACACTGACCTGCGAGAGGATCATGAACGCTTCAGAACGAATAAGGAAATTGCAAATATCATATAAATAAATAAATAAATAAATAAATAAATATATATATATATTGATAGGCGAATCGAGTTTTCGTTCTGCCAATCATAGTTAACTCAAGCGTAATAATTAGATGATTTTCCTTAGTTACACGCTCGCAAAGGTCACGAGTGGGGGTCGAGATCGGTCGAACGGTATTGGATACTACAGCTCTATACGATTTTCTTATAAATCTCCCCCAGGAAGAAATTAAAACGTTATGGAATCTAAATTGAAGTTTAATAATGGGTTTTATTTTTTATCCCAAACAGAAACAAGAGAAAAATAAATAACATAATAGATAAATTAACATCAAAAAGAACAAAAAAAAAATAAAATAAATAAATAAATAAATAATAATAATAAAACTATCAATAGTTTTTTAAATACCAATAACAATCCAATACTCAAGTAATAATATCGGTAAACTCGGATTTATTTCTCCTTTCTTCTATTTATTTCTATCTTGAATTGGATTGGGAAATAGATAGATACGCCGCGGTTTGTCCTATCGGTTTATTCGTTGGTGAATCGCAGATCATGATCGTGAACCGAAGCCTTGAGTAAATATTGGCTTTTGTAGTTCGACTGCAAAGTATTTTCAACGTTTTTCAGTGAAAGAACAGAATGGAGAGCGCGTGAGAAAGATTCGACGTTCATCTATATATATATATATATATATATTTTTTTTTTTTTCTAAATATATATGTATATAGGGTATGTTTGATGGTGGAAAGAGGAACTCTAGTGTAGATAGGTGAACGGTAGGAGCATGGCAATGGGATACGTGCGCGTCTACATTCGTACATTCATGTGTCTGAAGCGCGAGGCGCATTCATGCATCACAAATACGTCCACCATTGCCATCTTTCTCCTTCTCATTTGCTCTTCAAACTTTTTTCACTTTTTTTTTCCTTTGTTTTTATTATTATTATTATTTTTTTTTTTTTCTCCTTTCACTCATTCCACTGCTCTACACCTTATCATTCCACTATTCACCTTCACCTCTTTCAACCTATTCGAAAGACAAATTTTCTCGAGCGTTGTGCTACCGAGCGTGATCTACACTTGTGCAAGCTCGTTTGCAAGCTCCAACTTGTCTCAACGAGAGAATGTCTTTGACGATGCCAAGGGCACCAAAAGAATAGCGTCATGGTACGTATGAGAGTTCTGTGAAGAGCAACACGAGTTTTCTCATTTTGTTCACTCGTCTTATATCGAATCGCGATTTTGCATACGATCATGTTCTCCGACCAATTTTAAATCTTTGGATTTTTATTTTACAAGATTTTAATAGACTCGAACTTTTTGAATTAATTTTTTTACATGTAATGTCACAGATTGCAAAAAAAAAAAAAACATCAATGACAACAAATAATAATAATAATAAACAATAACAAAAATAGTAGATAATAATAAGTGAATAAAAATCTTTACATGAATTTTTTTTTTTTTTTTTTTTTTTTTTTTTTTTTTTTTTTTTGGGGTCTCGAGAGAAAACTTATAGAATATCTTAAAGCATCATATTCCTTTACGGCCAATTTTCTTAATAAATGATCTCATTACTCGTTGACACAGGCAAAAAAACCCGTGCGCGTTGCGCGCGCTTGAAATATCTTATATATCATTCTAACGTGAAATTGGATATTTATTGGTGACAGATGGGACACGCTGGCATTGCGGATCACGCGTCGCAATCAATCATCCCGCAATATATATATATATATATTCTTTCCTTCTACTCACTCTCCTTCTCTCTCTCCCTCTCTTCGTCTATATAATGAATCGTACTCTGTCATAATGGTGGGTCATTCCCATGTGGCTTTACACTTACACGGGAGCCTTCGACCATTCGCGCAAAGGGTGAGACGTGTCGGGGGAAAAAAAAAAAAAATATATAATAATAATAACAAATAAATAAACCGGGGAGTGAAAGAAAAAATAAATCAATTGCCGACACACACACACACACACGCACTGGATATTCATCTAGGGACTTTATCAACATTTGTCACAAATAATTGCACACAATGAAATATTATATTTATCATTAACTTAATATTTTAATAATAAATCATTTATATACATTTCACTATTTTCCATTATTTTGTTTTGTTTTGTTTTTTTTTTTTTTTTATTTATATGAATGTTCAAGATGGAGAAAATTTGTGTTTGTGTGATATTTGGAGGAAAAAAAAAATGAAAAATGAAAAATGAAAAAAAGAGAAAAATCAAATACAAAATATAAAACAAATAAATGAATAAAAAAAAAAAAAAAAGGAGAGATTGTACATGTCGAGAGGAATATAAACGTGGAAAATTTTACTTCAATACCACGTGAATATATATTTTTATATTGACGATATATACAAAAAATTGTTGAGAAAAATGTGAGAGTGAGTGAGAAAAATACACCAACGAAAAAGTTATCGACATTGCCACCAACCAAATGTGAATAAATCTATTTTTATCCAGGATGTTATGCATCGTATATACATACATGGATATATATATATGTGAAGAAATGTCCAGGCAGTATAACGACCAGATACACGCGCACATACACATATATGTGTATGTATATAAATTCTCTTTCTTTGGTACTTCTTCGATAGGAGAGTCTCTCACTCTCGTCGAGTCACCACTTTCAATAAGATCCACCACCGTGTTCTTCTTCTCGTATTCTCTTTCCTCTCCCTATTTTTTTTTTTTTTTCTTTTTTCTTTTTTTTTTTTTTTCTTTCGTCCTTTCGTATCTTTTCCCTTCGTGAAATTTATATTTACGGTCACTACCTAAGTGCTAAAGGAAGAGTTAAAAGCACGAGAAAAAGAGTGAGAGAACAAGAAAAAAAAAAATAAATAAATAAATAAATAAAATAATAAATAAAACTCCACGTCTTTCCACTCGGAAATGTAAACTCTTGAAAGTATTACAAGAATACAAGACGCACGCACAGTGAGAACACAAATGCAATTGTCGTACTTCAAATTATCTTAACCCATCGATCTTATTTTTCTCTCCATTCACAAAACATTTATCCTCATTTTTACTCCATATATATATATATATATATTTTTTTTTTCTTTTTTTCCCTTTCTCTTTTTCTTTCTTTTATTTATTTATTCATTTATTCAGCAATTTTTTTTGTTTTATTTTATTATCGCATTAGTTCATTTTATCCCCCACTCCAACATTTGCTATACACATTTTTTATCCACTTGTTATATACAATTTTGCATTACGTCTCTCAATAAATAAATAAATAAATAAAGATGTACATACAGAAAAAGAGGAGAAGTGAGGAAAAATGGCCAGGTATTTTCACGCCGCGAGACTTTACCACTCGTGTGCTAGGTAAATAAAAAATAAATAAATACGTAGCAGAGAAGAAGAAGAAAAAAAAAAAAAAAAACATTAATACTCAAGAACATTATTAAGGTATAATGAATAATACCGGAAAGATTCGAGCGTTACAAGAGAATGCACCAGACACTACCAGTCGTTTATAATTCTCGTAGATGGCGTCATTACCTCCAACATAATATTATGTATGTATATATTTATTTAAAATAAATTAAAACAAAAAAAAAAACAAAGAGGAAAAAAAAATAAATAAATAAATATCCAAGAGAAAATTGTATATATATATAAATAGTCGTGTGGTTAACTTTCAAGATGCAGTAGATGCCGCGATACGCATTTATATACGCTTTGTAAAGAGACAGATGAATATGGTAACAGAAAAAAATAAAATAAACAAAAGACAAACGTGTGTGTGGAAGAGTGAGTGAGAGAAGAAGAGAAAGTGCGTCTTTGAAAATGTAACTGCGGCAGCAACAAAGAAACACGACAAGAAAAAAAAAAAAAAAAACAAAGTGGAAGAAAAAAATTTATTTCAATTGGAAATAGTTGTAATTTTTTTTTTTTTTTTTTTTTCTTTATGTTACTAACTTCAATTTTATTATTGATGCGATATAAATATTTTGTTATTTGCGACATTGTCTGACATTCATTTATCACATTGTAACATTTTTTTTTTTGTTTCATTTTTATTTTATTTATCTATTTATTTCTTTTCTTTTCTTTTTTTTTTTTTCTGTTTAAAAAGTAAAATGAAAAGTCAATGTGTGACAGAATAGACGAATTGAAACGCATTGTTTTGAAGGGAAAAGTTTACTTTTGTTGCCAATAGTCATCAGTACTTTTATGTGTGTGTGTGTGTGTGTGTGTGTGTCCAAAACAAGAGAAAAGATATGACGCGTGGAAACATTGAAACCAAGAGAAAGAATGAAAGAATGTAAAAGAAAAAATAAAATAAAAGAAGAGATGAGAATGGAAAAAGCACAGAAAGAAATCGGATCGAGAAAGAAAAGAATAAAAAAAAATATATATATATATATATATATATAACACACATAACACACGAGAAGTATAAGAAAACGAAGAGAAATAAAAATAAAAAATGAAATAAAAGATTGAACAAATAGAATAAAGGAAAGGAAGTGCTTCACAGATCTAACTTATATGTGCACTCGTTCGGATAACGCAATGGAAAAAATAAAAATAAAAAAAGAAGAAGCTGGAGAAGGAGGAGAAAGAAAAAAAAATATATAGAAAAATAAATGAAATAAAAATAATAGCACAGAGGGAAAAATAAAAATGAAAGAAAGTGGGAGGAGTAAAAATTTTCTTTTTCGACATTTGCGAAATGTCTGATGACGTATTCTATTGTTTTCTCTTCTCAACAAAACTCTCGTCAGTAGCGAGAACAAATTGTTAAATCAAGTGAAAATAGTGTAATAATACTTGAAGAAGTGACAAAACAACAACACTAAAGAGAATATAAAAAAAAAAACGAAAAGAGAATGGGGAAAAGGTAAAGAAGGAGAAGGTGATGAAAAAAAAAAAAAAAAAAAAAAAAAAAATATGGAGATGTTAGAATCTCCATATTCTTCACAAAACCAAAGAGCCATGTGCTCGTTATCACATCTTTGCACTCAAACGACTCGAGTACGTGTATGTATATGGAAATGTCTGTGCTTTCACTACCACAACTACTGTGACTGTTGATGGTTGGATGTTATTACTGTTACCACTGCTATAGAACCCTCTCAACATTCGACCTAACCCTCTAAAGTCATGTCATCCGAACGAATAGCTAACGATGCCTGGCGCCCAACGAAACACTCATTTGTTGTCACTCAAAATATTTTCATTTTTTTTTTCCCCTCTCTCCTTTTATTTCTTATTTTTACATATGAGTAATGTCACACGGTTATAACAAATTTTTTTACATCTCATCAACATTTATACATATATATATATATATTTTTTTTTCTCATTTTTGCTTTATTTTTATTCTCACTGATGATGAATATATTCATCGAAATATTCAAATTTACATCAAAAAATGAATTTGTGAAAAAAAAAAATTTTTTTTTTTTTTTTACTTCTTCATTCTGAATTTTTCAATAATTATCGATTGATATAAATAAATACAATAATATTAACGAGTCGATTGTACAATTTAAATTATTGAATTGTAAAAAAAAAAACAAAAAATGAGGGAAGAGAAGTGAGAAAAAAGAGAGGGAGTGAATGAGACACAGAAAAATAGTAAAAAAAAAAAAAGAAAAAAAAAATCGTAGATTTCACATATAAAAGACACATTGGGCAATTTCGTTAACGAGATATAATGCAATTTATTATCCGATAGTTTTTCCGTCTGTACAACGAGGAAAATAAGCTATACATAGTGTAATATATATAAAGTAGTGAGAGTGAGTAGGTGTGATGGTGATAGAACGATAGAAGATGTAGATAACGCACACGAGGGAGTTGAAAGTCACTTGGTGGAAGGTTAGCTCGGGGCTGATGAGTGCCAGGGGTACGATCCACGTTGGGTGATCTTCCTCTTTCTCTTCCTTTCTCCCTCTCTATTCCTATCTCCCTCTTTCCTTATTCGCTCGTCTCGGATATTAACGGACTTGGTGAACTTGCAGATGGACCATCTTAACCTCATCTATTTCCGTTGCTTCTTCCACATTTTATTATTATGATTTTTTTTTTTTTTTTTTTTCTTTTTACTTTTTCTACGTCTTCTTTCTTTCCTCTTTTATATTTTTATATAATATTTTTTGTTTGTTTTTCTAATCAGAATTTTAATCGATATAAATATTCGAGTATTTATATTTAATTTAATGAAAAAATTGTGGGATAAAAATTTTTTTTTATACAATCAAAAAATATATAAATTGTATTGCGATTATTAATTTTTCCGATAGATACAGTAGTAAAGAAAAAAAAAAGAAAAAATTTACGTTTTTTATATATATATATATATTTGTTTTTTATTTGTTATATAATTTTGACATGCGCAAAAATATACTCATGATGTTTGGTAAAAAAAAAATAAATTCACGTCAATTTTATATACGTATCCATGTCTCGTGTTATTTATTTATTTTATATGTTGTTGTTGTTATTACTTATTATTATTTATTTTTTTTTGTTTTCTACTTTTATTCCAACGTATCGACACATGGAAGTTGAAAAAGTTTCGATTAGTGATACAGCCAGAGGAAGAGCTGTCACTCATTCCAGTTTATACACATTTAAACTTGTACCGATTTAACGTATATATTTTTTTTTTGTTTTTTTTTTAAATATTTATTTTATTCTCGAGTGAGTATTTATGACAAGAACTATAAAGTAAAAAATCCAAATGTTACGTATATATTTATTGATAAACACGATATAATTATTTGATATTGGAGAAGTCAAAGAATTTTTTTTTTTTCTTTTTATCTTTTATATTTTCTCGTTGTCAATTTAAAAAGTTTTGTATTTTGTATGGGGAATAAAATTTGTTTATTACTTTGTATCTTGTCATGCAGTATCGAATTGTATAAGTAAATAAATAGATAAATAAATAAATAAATAAATAAATAAATAAATAAATAAATAGATGGATAAATAAAAAAGTAAGTGACGATAAATACAAGAGTATCAATAAAGAAAAAAAAATACATATATATATATATATATATATATACATCTCAACTAACCCTCAGCGTCAATCACTGTCGAAGTTTTATACGATACTGGCGAGGGTTCCGTATTTTATATATACACAAATACAAATCAACAAACAATAACTTTATAAATATGAATGTGTGTATGACTTTTTACAAGAGACTTCCAAAATATGTTGATAATATACGTGAATGAGGAGCTTTATAAAACGTAAAAGAAAACGAGAATAACACAAAAAAATGAATAAATAAATAAATAACAAAAATCCAAATCTTCACGTATCGATAAATGAAAAAAATAAAAATTAATTTCGAATTTTTATTTAAATCGATCACTGTGTAAATATTAAAAAATAAAATAAAATAATAATAATCATTTTCAGCTATTTTCATTTCCAATTTTCATCGGAAGAAAAAAAAATAAAAAATAAACACACACAATACAAAAAAAAAAAAAATATATATTAATTCAACCGCCCATTCATCAGTTTTCATTTTTCAAAATATATAACTCAGTGTATATGTGTATGTGTATGTTTATGACGATGATATATAACACTGAGTGTAGAGAGAAAGGGAGTGAGTGTATGAGAAAGAGGATATAGACAAAAGCGTGAGAGACAAAGAGAGAAAGCAAAACGGCCGCAGGCGGCCCACGCAATCATCGTTTAATCGGATTCATTCGAATGTGCCGGTTTGTTGGTTACGCTTGGCGAAGTGCCTCGCCGCTGGCGCTGGAGCAATTAAAAACCGTAGCTTCAACCCCGCCACGTGCAGGTGGCGTTACACGCGCGCGCGCGCGCGCGCCACAGTAAATGTAATTCCCCAGTCGACCTCGTCAGCATTGTAGAGAATGTCCATTGCACCACCAATCGCTTTGCTCTCTCAACAACGAGATGTCTTCATCATATACATCTACACATGTGTGTGTGTGTGTGTGTGTGTATGGAAGTTGGTAAGAGGGTGAAAGAGAGAATAAAGAGTAACCGGACCGCATTCACTTCATATCGAATCGAATTTATTTTTCATTCTTTTTTTTTTTTGTTCTGGTTTTACTTTATTATTATTATTTTATTTTTTTTTTCTCGGTGTTTCTCTCGCCCACACACGTTGCACTGTATTTTCTTTTTCCTCTTTTTCCTCTTATTCTTTTTTTGTTTTGTTTTTATTTTTTCAGCCTCTCATTCCAACTATTCCAATGATTGATATGTAATTGACTATTATTCGATAGTAACAGATGCTGAAAAATGAGGATGAAAGAGAAATTGAGAAGAAATAAAAAAAAAAAAGTTCAAAAGTAAAAATAGTAATAAATAATAGTGAAACGAAAAAGAGGAAAAAATTGATACGAATTTTTATTTTATTATTATTATTTTTTTTTTTCTTGGGTTATAAATATAAAAAAAATTAAAAAAAAAAAAGAAAAAAAAATGGAAATATATGAAATATTGCAAAGTAATTGTGTTTCAAAAGAAGATTTTTATATATCACATTGGGATTTTCATTGAGATTTTACGATTACGTTTGCAACTGATGTATTTCAAAGACGATCACAAAAGACCGAGAAAAAAAAAAAAAAAAAAAAAAAATTAAATTGCGGAAGGAATAAATGATAAGTCGTGATGAAATTTTATAAATCCTCTCAAATGGATCAAACGAAGACGTTTTTTTTTCTTTTTTTATTTCTTTCATTTCTTTTTTTTTTTTTTTCTTATTCCCCCTTTTTCTTTTTTATTCCTCCCTATCAAGGGATAAAACTCAGTAGTTAATGAGCGCTCTTAACTAGCGTGATTGCGTCCACATTGCACGAAGGTTTGCCATCGTGTGCCAATATTATTTAATTGCAAGATTCAGTGAAAAAAAAATGCGAACACAAAAATCATACTCTATAAATTTACTGGATATAATTTTTTTTTTTTTTTCTTTTTTTTTATACACTGGACCATGCACTTTTATGTTACTTATACTTTTTTGAATGATCAAACAATTTTTCTTTGATAATATTAATTAAATATTAATTGCAATCTAAAAGTAAAAAACTATATCAATAAATAAAGTTTTATCATAAAATTATTAAATAATCTTTGAGACAAAACAGGAATTCACTTAAATTGATAATTTCACAAATTTCCATTATACAATCATAAAATTCAATTGACACATAAAGTATAGAATAATTTAATTATTCCAGTGATAATATAAAATATATAAAAAATAATAATAATAATAATGTGGTCTTGAATATATATAGACTAGTCCATGCTCGCTACTGGATTCCCCATGAAATTTCCCAGGCTCCACTGGTCCGTAACTGTTTCATCGCAACGAGTTTACTATACCTTATACATATACATAAGTCTTTTTTATATATATATATTATTTTTACTGTACTGTAGTACAGTGCTCGCTTGTGATTTCTTTACTTGGCCGGAATAAAGGTTGACTGGGTCGCTATATACACAACAGTAGTCTCAGCTAGACACGATGTCCCACTTCAATATCTTCGTATTATATACAAGTTCAAATCTGCCCACGCGCTCTACTGCACTTTTATTTCTCACGACGTAAAAACAGTTGTGCAAATGTAATTTACAGAGACACATTATTATCTGTGACTTATACACACGTATTTGTATAATAGACAACACGACGATATTTATAATTAACGAGTGTCCATTCACGTTCCTAAAATCACATCAATAATCCCCGTTATTCTATATAAATAATTTTTTTTTTTTTCTACTGGCAACTTTTTTTATCTATATTTAATTTTGTGAATTTAATTGAAATTAATATTAATATTAATTTTATGTATACATGTATTATCGAATTATTAAATTGATTGTAGATCATTTTTAATATCTTTTTTTTTTTTTTCGTTTTTTCTCTTTATGTAGAAATCTATTCAATTGACGATTTACAATTGAGTAAATTGACTTCAAGTATATTCACCTGAATGGAGATAGAAATGAAAGAAAAAAAATAAATATATATATATATATATATAAATTGTTGGTGAGATGATATAAATAACCGGTTTTGGCGTTTCGATACATAACTTGCAAAGAAGTCATTTCAATTCAATGATGTAATTTCACGATCATGTATATATATAAATATATCTGACGCGTGCGCTGCGGGCAATGTTATTTTTATACACTGCCGGGTCTTTTAGAAACATGAGCGAGAACAAATAAAAATAATGATTTTTTTCATTTTGTTTTTTACTCTATTTTATTTCATAATTTTTTTATGATTATTATTTATATTATTATTTTTTGTTTTTTATTCTCGAGCTACCGGTTCAACGGGACCGATACAAATTCACCTGCAAGCAAACGGTCCATTATATATCAAAACAAAAATATACGTTCAAAAAAAAAAATAATAATAATAAATACATAAATAAATAATAATTTTTTGCTTTTTTTTTTTTTTTTGTTTAAAAAAAAATACTAAAAAAAATTAAAAAGTGAGTGATGTAATCACACGATACGTTAGAGTTCAATGATTTCTTTTTTATTTTTGTTTAATTTCATTATTTCTCACTGTACACGATAAATAAACAGAGAATGAGAGAAAGGCGGAGAGATAGAGAGAAAAAAATATAACACAAACGAGCGAACATAATCGATGATTATATTCTTGGTTATGTGACTATGATAATCGAAACTGCCCGAGAAATTTCGGTTGGACTTTACATACACACACATACACACACACCAACACACACATTCGTATTATATATAAATGTAATATGAACATGCACGTACAGGTTAAGGACGATAGGAAATTGTTGAAGGGTTGTCAGGTCAATGTCCTACAAATAGGAGTTGGAAAAGGATTCATGCATATTCAACACTCAGTCAAAGGTTTATGGGTACGGTATGCAATAGAAAAGGATATATATATATATACATATATGCAGCAACAAAACGCAAACCTTGCCTGTGTCTGGTTATCGTGTCAGCGCATTGTGATATCCATTCTCCAATATACATTCGTAGGTGGGTGGTAAAGTGAAGAGGGGGATGATATAGATGGAGAGGGTCCGCGCGCGCATAGAGTGGGGATCGATTATACGCTTGGCCGACATGAAAATTCGTGTGAATATATATATATATATATATATATCTAGAAGCTCTCTCGTGTCGAGTAAGCAGTTCCATTTCTATCTCTCGATCACTCTCACGCGTTTTTTAGAATTTTTTTTTATCAATTTTTATTTATTTATTTATTTATTTATTATTATTTTTTTTTTTCCCTAGACAGGTAATTTCATCAATATCATGGACAAATTGGAATTTCAATAAGATAAAAAAAAATATATATATATATGTGTATATTTTATATGTAGGAATAAAAGAGTAATAATAAAATAAAGTGAAAAATGAATAAATAAAATATTCTAAAAGGCTAACACATGTCACGTTTCATATGGAGGCAATTTTTTTTTTTGTTTTTTTTTTTTTCTCGTTTGAGCGAGATGCTGCTTGACGGATTAGCATTCTCGTGGTTGGTGGTACACACTCTACATATATATATATATGTGTGTGTATACACAATATGATGGTTGGTTTTACGGTGGCGCGGGATGTGCGTTCATATTCTACGGTCGCACATTAGAATTCTAGTTATACGCCGTGAAATACGTGGGGAAGTAATAACTGCGAGTTGTTTTTTTTTTTTTTTTTTTCATTGCTCTTATTTTTTTATTTTCTTGATTTTTTTTTTTTTTTTTTTTTTCTGGAGTCTCATCTTTTCTTATCACGTGTATGCACAACCGATGAAAGAGTGGGAGGTAGAGGGAGGTGATGCCTATACAAGTGACAGACGGTTGCGGAAGCTCGTCAATGTTTGCGGTTGAATGTAGAAAAGCAACGCGATAACGAACAATTTTTATGTGGCCTTTCACCTCCGCCTTCTTCTTCTTCTTTTTTTTTTTCTTTCAACTCTTGTGTACCGGTTGAGGTTTCACTGTGTCGTTTTTCTATACATATTTGTCGTCTACGTATCGTCATCGTCATCGTCGTTGTCGTTGTCGTGGTCGTTGACAGAGTCTTGTGTGTAAATCGTTTGAAAGTTATTCACGCATAGCCGCACCTCATTATTTATTTATGTCACACTATCTCGTTTATAACACAAATTTTTTTTTTTTTTCCATTTTTCATTATTATTTATTTATTCATTTATTTATTTATTATTATTATTTTTTTTTTAAATAAATAAATATTCGTTTTTTTTTTACATTTTAATTTTATTTTTTGTATTCTATTATTTATGCCTTTGGTGTTCGTCAATTAGTTGTATATACGAGTGAATAAAATATGTTGAGAGTGAATAATTTCAATCGTAAGTGCAACAGTATAAATAAAATGATATAAAATTTACATATAATAAATTTTAGTTTATTAAAGATAAAATTTAAAAAAAAAATTTTTTTTTTCTTTTTTATATATATCCAACTTTTTCCTGTTCAAACTCCGATATAAATCCTCTCACTCATTGCAGCCTATTAAAATATATATGTTTTTTATTCCCCATCGTTTTCCACACATTTTCATATATTTACATCATTAAATACAACGATTAGCATGGCCGCCAGACACTTGAAATCATTTAATATTTTTCAATTTCATTCACTGCACTCTCTCATGCACGCGATATTTCGTGTAGAATAACAATATAAAAGAAGAAAAAACAAATAAATAATAATAAACTCCAACCTATAACAATACGAAATTGCACCTATTCACACATAAAACAAAGCCACTGTGTGAGTGTGTGTGTGTGTGTGTGTGTTTGTGCGGTATTTTCATCGTTGCAATAAACGTGTTATGTACGAGTTCGTGCCGGTTCAAGTTGAGCGCGCGGGGACATCGAAAATTTTCAACGAAAACGCCACACACATCGTGGAGAAATTAATGGCGACAACCACGAAGAATAAAGTGCCATCCATAATACCATCTCCACCACCATCACCACCACTACCATCACTGCTAGACTATGAGACAGTAGTGAGAGGGTTGAAAGATCGTTGAGTAGTGTAGAATAAATAAAGAGAATAAGAGAAGACATGAGAGTGTACACACACACACACACACACACACAAACAAAAAAGAGAGCAAATGATGGCAACACCACGAAACACACGATTTCCATGTGCGTTGAGTAAACACAACAGTCACTTACTCTCTCTCTATCTCTTTGTGTGGCAAATGACTCGTATATGTACTCAGTGTAACAAAACAAAGTTTGATGCTTTTCTCTTTCTCATCTATACACAACTTTGCATACTCTATCCTATTTTCATTCCTTTCTATATCTGTCTCACTATTACACTATTGTCCTCTTGAATATCTCGCTAAATATCTACACCGGAAATTAGTGTAGATACATAACAAAAACAATTTTTTTTCTTTCTATATATATATTTTTTTTTCTATTTTTAATTTTATTATAATTCTTGTTTGATTAATAATCGCGTTGGATGGACATATTTGATTATCATGAGGGTATTTCCGGTGTATGATGATAGATATAAATGCACGGATTCACATAGAAAATACGGATGTTTACATACATATATATATATATATATAGGGATGATTTCATGGGGGATGCGGATAGAATGCGAGTGAATTTTCTGTAAATATTGATCTCCCTGTATCAAACTTCCGGTATATAACATCAGCCACATATTAGAGTGGAAAAGAGAGTAAGAGGAGGATAAAAAGATGAGAAGAGGATGATAATAGTGTAGGGGTTGATGTGGAATGTCCACTGTTATTGCGAGTTGGGTCTATTGTAAATGTTCGTATACAATTTTCATCGTGTTTTGTGCGAGTTTATACGTGCGTATCGATCAAATATTCCAAAATGATTTCCAATCGTTTTGTTATATGAATAAAAAAAATATATATATATATATATTTATATATATAAATGTCAAATTTATAAATAAACGATATTCGATTATTATTTTTATACATTGAAATAATCAATTTTTTTCAATCATTTTTTTCATTTTTTTTTTTTTTACTTTATTTATTTATTTATTTATTATTATTATTTTTTATTTTTAGTATATAAAATTAACTAATGGATGTCGTCATGTCAATTGATATAATTGTTTTTTTTTTTTTTTTTAACTTTATCATTACGATTATTATTTTTAAATTGACTTTGAAATTTGTATTGACCCAGTGTGGACAATTGTAAAGTTTATCCATCACATTTGTCAATGTTCATATATATATATTGATGATATTTTCTCTCACACACTCTCTCATTAAATCGTGTATAGAGTAAAGCTCGCATTGCAACTGATAATCAATCAGCGATGCGTAATCTACGAAACTGTTGAAATACATTCTATATATATATATGTATAGTGTCACTCAGTTTATATTGATTGTTGTATATATAATCAAACTGTCGATTTGAGAATGGCACATGTTTTAAGAGCAGCAGTAGTAGTAGTAGTAGTAGTAGTGGATATTGGTCGGACAGACTGAATTATGTTCACTACCGCGCGTACTATTTCTGCCTAGTACCACAAATTACGAATTTACGAGTTTTCGTATGACACAAACAAGCAAATACTTGTCTCGTCATATGTCAATGTTTGTCAAAGTTTTATCATTACAATTACATATATTTATTACATATTGAATAAAAATTAATTGTTTGAAAGAAGATAATAAAAAATTTAATTAGTCAATTTTTTTTTTTTTTTTTTTTTAAATTTTATTTTCCTACGAGTGCGAGTGTGCGATTGTTATTGATGATAAAATACACAATTTTATATGAGGAAACGGTGTGAAAAAAATTTTTTTATCAATGCGTCGCAGGCATTCTCAGACAAGAAATATTACCAAGTTCAATAAAGAACGGGAAAAAAAAAAAAAAAAAATGGGATAAAGTCGAGTATGGTCCGATGATGATACGTAATGTGTTCGTATACGTGGGCTCGTCATGTAATTTGTAAACGATAGAAAAATACATCGATAATCAATACACACTCTCTATAATTCGGTTATACTTTGGAAAGAAAGAAAAATGAAATGATAATATAATAGAAAATGTAGCCGTGATATTTTTCGAAGAAAATATTTTCACCCATTTGTAATTTTGGCATTTACCCGTCGACTATTTTGTCAACGTGACTCCTAACTAAGATGAATATGGCGTTACATCCCTTTTATATATGCACACGCCCACAATCTCTGTGACATTTTATATAATATACTTTACATATATATATATATATATACTGCCTTGATGCAAGACTGTGCCAGCGCATTGCATAAATGCACGACAGTAGTGTATGACACGGAGGGTTGTGGTGGAGGTATAGTGGATCCATTAGCACGCAGCCATTTGAATATTTGCAAAGCGTTGCGAAGTGTGAGAAGAGGGTGAGAGTGAGCAATGAAATAAAAAGGCGGGAGGGATAAAGAAAAGAAGGAAAAAAAAAAAAAAAATGTAATATAGTGACGTGTCACTTCCATTCTTGTTTGAACTTGTGTCGGGATAATAATAATAAAAAAAAAAAAATTTAAAGTGTGAAAATAAATAAAATAAGAAAAATAATAAATAAATATATTTCTTTTATTTCATTGTATTTTATTATAATTGAATTATAAAATGGAGTAAAACTATTGGATAAAACGTGGATAAACTCGGTAAAATTTTGTGAGAAAATTCAATTTTCTCCGAAAAAAATATCTATATATTATATAAATAGATATATATGGATGTTATCTAACAATGAGAAACTTTTCTTTTTGTCTGTTGAATGAAAATAAAAATAAAAAATATATAAAAAATGAAAAAAATGTAGAAAGAAGAATAAGAAGAAGAAGAAGAAGAGAAAAATATTGTAAAAGACGTGGAAGATGCGCGAGAAACAATGAAAGGGAAAGTTTAAAACGTGAAATGAGAAAATTAGTTGAGTATATTTACAAAGTTATTTATATATAATGGGGCGTAGCGTAACTTTTTTTTTTTTTTTTTTTTTTTTTTTCAAAAAAATATAATGAAATAATCAAAAACTTTTTTTTTTATATTATTACCTGTCTGAACTTGAAATAAAAATAATAATACTTATATATAACAAACAATAAATAATAATAAATTTTTTTTTTTTTTTCTTCACTTTACTTTATGGTTAAGTAGATGTAAAAAAAATTAATTATTATTCCTACACAAGGATAATTATTCCAAATATTTTATAAATCTATTTTTCTCCACATTCAAACGCAAATACAAAAGGAAAAAAAATAATAATAATAATAAATAAAATACGTACAAACCAAGAGAAAAAAAAAAAAAAAAAAAAAAAAAAAGGAAAAGAAAAAAGGAAAAGAAAAAAAAATGTAGTAAATTATAAAAATCTACCGAGTGTAAAAGAAAGAGAAGATCTTCCCTCTCGATTTTACCTCGATCCCAGTCCTTTTTTGGTGGCATTCCCGTGTGCCCTTGAAGAAAACAAGATCGCACGTGCGATTTGCCAATGGAGAACGCGCTCGCGCGCGCGCGCGCGTAAAAGTACAAGTTCGAACTCACTTCTTTTCCACTTTATTATATATATTGTTTTGTCGGTCGGCGACTTATTCGCGCTTAGCAGTTAAGAGTGACCTCGTCTCTCACTTTAAACGATATAACCACATGCAAACACAAGTACAAATACACATTAACCGCATTATATATATATACAACGTATGTATATAAACGTTTATATATATTATTATATCCAAACATGATATCCATGTTTGGATAAATATTATTATAATATTCCGTGTGCAAATATGCGTGGGTATATACTTATCTGTTTATTGCATCACGCTCCTATATATGATACTTCTATATACATATAAATAAATAAATAAATAAATAAATAAATAAATAAATGAATGAATAAATATATACAGCGATAACTTGAAATCACGATTTGCGTGGGAACAGATCCGTAACGTTTTAATTCGGTGTTTCGATTCGCTGGCTGATCATTGACCGCGACAGTCCTCATCAACCCATGATTATATATATATATATATCAATACATATGTAGAGTTTGTCGGTATTTTTGGTAGAGATGAACATACGTGAACTCAACCAATATCTATGGGAGTATATACCAACACATCATTGATCTACTATTGGCAATATTTTGTAATTTAATTCTTTTTTTTTTTCCGCTTGTTTTCCAGCTTTTTTTTCCCCTTCACAACTCCGGGGTTTTTTTTTTTTTTTTTTTTCCGTGTTTTTAATTCAACTTTGGGAAATTCGATTTGCCGGCTGATCGCGCAAAATGTCAATTGTGGCACTCGTGCGTCCACATACAAAAATATCGTACGACCAATATTCACAAATAAATAAACACACACACACACACACATATATGTATAAAATGAGAAAGAGAAAGATTCATAATTTTATATAAAAATAATTAATTTTTTGATGTAAAAGTAATTTTTTTATTTTTTTTTTACCGTAATTTTACTGTGAATAAATTTTTATTTGTTATTTTAAAAATATAATTAATATATTAATTTGTATTTAATTTTTTAATGTGAAATATTTCTAGTGTAATTTAAATATTTCAATTCGACGGTGGTATCTTGTGGGACACACGGTTTGCCCAGATTATCCCGGAAACGAGTGTTAGGAACGTTCAACGCGATCCCTGAACTCTCTGCATCATTTTAATCCCCTTTCCTCTCTGCTTCATACACCCACGACTACTTTCTCACTCTACTACTACTTCTCATCCTTCTCTCGTACACTACACAAACTTCTTGCTTTTATATGGGACTGCAGTATCGTCATGCACAGTGTTCAGACATTGGGATCAAGGAGCAATTATACTCTGTGCACGTCACTCGACAAAATTTCTCGCTTTTGCATTTCTCCTTCTTTCTCATTTCACTTGTCTCCCACCATCACACACACACACACACACACACACACACACATTCATCTATTCCACCTCGGTTATTTAATTATATTCATAACTCATCTTCATTTTTATTTCATAATTATATAATTTTTTATATTTCACGTACTCTAAATATTATTTCAAATTTTCATCCTTCACAGTAAAGTTTCACGATATATATATATTTTTTTTTCTTTTTTGTTTATATTATCATATATTTTATTATAATTAAACATTTTCTGACAAATTTATACAACACGTCGTGTATTCATAATATAACGACATAAATCTGTCGATAGGATCTGACTCTAGGACAGTATTTTTAAGTTATTTATTTATTATTATTTATTATTTATTTTTTTTTTTCTTGTTTAATGTGATTTTTCCTATTGCAATCGCACAACATTGAGAGAAATAAAATATATTTATTTATTTATTCATTTATTTATTCATTTATTTATCATTATTTATTATTATTTTTTTTTTTTCGTTCTTTTTCCTTTTTCGTTCGTTTTTTTCCTTTTTAGAATGTGTAATGATAACTATACGTCGTGTGTCTCACTGGACTTCCTGCACCTGCGCACATCAAGAATCACCCTAACGAGCTTGTAATATTCACGTCATCCGTGATACGTAAGAGGTTATTCACACTGTGATGATAATAATGATAATGATAATGATGATGATGATGATGATGGTGGTAATAGAGGAGCGCGCGGGCGAAGGTTTTGTATATAATCGTGTGGCAAAAGTCCCGTAACACGAAACATTGGACTTTCTATGAGCCTTGGGCTTTTATAGAATTTTTTGTTTTTGTTTTCTTCTTTATTCTCTTTCATTTTCATCTTCATTTCTACAGGATAAACTTCTTCATCTTCCTTCTATTCCACTTCTTCAATATATATATATATTTTTTTTTGTTTTTATTTATTTTTTACTGCTACTTATTTATTTATTTTTTTTTTTTACTTTTTTTCACTCGTCTTTCTGTTTCTTTCATTGTTTTTTGACTCTCTATATGTCTTCATTCGTGCATTTACCTTTTACAACTGTACACTTTTATCCAACGAAAATCGCGTCTTTAGTTGAAGAAGTGAAAGAGGATGAGGAGAAATGACGACGAGAAGATGGAGATGAAAGAGGAATAAAAAAAAAAAAAAGAAAACATGAAGCAAGCGATGGCAGTTCAGGAGAAGTGGAAAAAAAACTTTTTCTCCTTCTAAATCTAATTTTATCACTTGGCCAGAGGAAACTTAATATTTGGTTTTTATTGAATAATAGATAAACTCCTTGAAAGTTACGTTACTTTTCTCTATTTTATCTCCTTCTCACACTCTCTTTCACATCTAGAAAATATTTTTTTTTTGTTCTTTTTTTACTCAGTTACTGAAGTAAAATACTGAATTTATTAAATGACTACTGAATAGTATCCTCATTTTCATTTATTATTTATTTCTTCATTTATTTTCTCCCTCTTCATTTTCATTTACATCAAGCAAAGAATCCAAACCAATGGAATTTTTTATTATTATTACTTTTTTTGTTTTTTTCTTCTCTTTCTTCTCATCTTTCTCCTACCTCTCATCAACAATTTTCCTTACATTTATCAACACCCAACATCCAACGGATTACACTTTGAATTCTCAAATGCACAGTTGAACAATGCGCAAAACCACAATATTCTGTCCAATTATACTCACAACCAATTGCACCAACATTTTTATTTAAAGAAACTATTCGCTCCAATTTATACGTGAATATTTTTTCTAATCATAAAACAACGATGAACATGCACGGTGGTACATATATATATATATATATAGAAATATATAATTTTTAACCGTGAAACAAATGCACACAAAGCGATGAAGGGAACAACACAAACGATTACATTACATGCAAGTTAAAACAGGAAAATTATAAAAAGTATAAAAAAACAAATGGCGCTGAGAAAAAACGACAGATCTCTCTTCTACCTACCATAATATATTTATTTATATATATATATATTATACAAGTGTACATATATACATATGGATGTACATTATTTGAGTGAATGAAGGAATGAGCCAAGTGTGCTACATCCCAGTGCATTCATGACAGGCCAGACATTGGCGGTGGCCAGTCGAGTTGGATAGGTGTACCCAAGGGGCTATTAAACGTTTGCAAACAATGATCTAGAAAGCGGAAGTTGCTCCACGTCCACCACCACCACCACCACCACCACTGTCTTATCGGAATTCCCGTCTCGACTATATCATCAAAAGCAATAGACGGAGTGGAAGCCAAAAAAAAAATGTAGGAGATGAAAAAAAAAGTAAAATAGTAATGAAAAAAAATAATAATAATTAATAAATGAGAAATTTTTTTTTGTTTTAAATATATCGTAAAAGGAAAATTTATATTTGTCCTCACTTGTAATTTTTTTTTTTTTTTTTGTTTATTTTTTAACTGAGAACGGGGCAAATTTGTATTCAATCGATTTATTATATGAGTGTATGGATTGACTTTCATAATATGAAAAATAAATAAATAAATAAATAAATAAATAAATAAATAAATAAATATTATTTATTATTGTTATGGTATTATCGTCAAGATTTTTTTTTTTTTACTTCTTTCTCTCTATCTTTTGTCTGGTGTGCTCGACCTTTTGATTCTCATTTCTTTTCTATATACTCGGCACGTAGTTGGCTTTCATTTCATTTCATGTGCCATCAATGCGCTCGCGGTACACCTTCATTCTCTCCTTCTCTCTCTTTGTATTTTTTTTTTTTTTTTGTTTACTTATCATACATGTATATACACTTGAACATTGGAACCACCGCACATTGTGGAAAAATTCAACTTCATCCAAACCCTCTTTTATTTTTCCACTTACAACTTTTCTACAGTTTTTTTTTTTTTCCACCTCCATTTTTGTATTTTATCATATTTTTTTTCTTTTTTTTTTCCACTATTACGTTCAGCAATTTTTCTAAATACATATATATCTTGATAAATCCAATTTTGTTGCAGAAATTTTTTTACAAGTCAACTACGTGACTGTGAAAAATTTTTTAATTATTTTATCTTTATTTATATATTTTTTTTTTGTCCCATCATTTATTGTCAATGAATGAAAAAAAATAGAAAGAAAAAAAAATAAATAAATAAAAATTATCAATATAAATATTTTATATTTAACAAATTAATAAATAAATTCCTCTTGGAATATAAATGTGTGCGTGTACGTGTGTGTATGTGTGGATAAACAAATTGTTTTCTCGACTATTTCCTATGCATTACCTCACCTTATCATTAAAACCCAAGACTGTGTAACAGGAGTTGAATGTAAAAAAAAAAAAGAAACGAAAGGAAAAAAGAAAGGAGAAGAGTGAGGAATAAAGAGGAGGAGAAGGGAGGAGGGCAAAGAGAAGTAAAAAAAAAAAAAAATCTATTTATGTAGAGAGTAAAAGAAGAGCGCATAAAGTAGAGAGGGAAAGCAATGACTCTTTAACTACTGACAAAGATAAATTCCTAGCGTGTGGAATCTTGTCCATTGTATAAAATCTGTTATTTTCTCACGTTGATAATGACAGTGTTTGGGTAATGATCGAAGTGTCCAAGGGAGTTGGAATATGACTTCTGGGAAAATGATAAAACTTATTTAGAGAGAATTACTTTTGTGTCGTGTACACACGAGTAAGAATAAAAAGTGAGATCATTTGTGTGTATGTGCAAGTGTACGAGTTCCATAATGAATTTTTATTTTTATTTTTTTATTTACTTATTTATTTATTTATTATTTATTTATTTATTTATTTTTCCTTTTCATTATTTTCTTACTGCTGACAGTAGCTATGTGATTCCCGTTATTACGTAAGAGATAGTGGAAGAATAAAAAAGATAGAGAGTGAGTGGGGGAAGAGAAATAAAAGAGCGATACACAACTCTGATGGTTGGCTTATTAGGCGCGATACATCAGTGGGGGTTGGCTTATACTTAAACATTTTATCTTTACATCGAATATCCATCGTGGTAGATAACCATTATTGGTAGTTTTCTTGTATACTAACTATTATAATGTACAATACTCTTGGCTTGTTTTTGCATATCACTTTATGTTTTGAAATAAAGAATGAGTGAGTGAATGAGTGAGTGAGTGAGAGGATAAAATGATAAATAGATGATTTTTCATCACACGCTATTGGTAATTGTATAAAATTTTACTCACGTAACATGTTATTACGTTGATGTTATTTATTTCAATTATTTAACGTCTTTATACTTGAAAATATTCAATTTATATATTTTTTATTTTTATTTTATTTTTATATTAAAATTTATATTTATCATTATTTATTATTGATAAATAAATTTTATTTTATTTCAAATACACAATAATTCATGTGATTTTGATACTTTTCAAGAAATAATTAATCAAATTTTAATCAAAAAAAAGGGAAAAAAGTAAAAAAAAAAAAATAGAGTGAAAAAATTTGAATTTTTCTTTTTTTTTTTTTTCTCTTTTCTTCACCATCGTCTTTTTAATTTAAATTATATTACAAAATCTATTATATATTTACTCTCACACACTCACACTTACGCCACTTATATTATTTTCTATCCTTTTTACTTTCAATTTCTTTGCATCTCGCGTTGCATCCTCATAACTTTTCTATCATATTTCTTGAATCCTCTCTCTTCCTCTTGTTACTCTTCTCCCATCACAATCTTTCTCTCTACCTTCACTGTAGAATATTCAAAATATGAATATTCATGAGCGACAGTTATTTAACTCGAGCGTACGGAAAAGACGTCCCAACGACATAACCAAACGGCAGTGGGTAAAGTAGACGAGGAAAGAGCTCGTCTCCATTATATATATATACATATATACATATATATATTGTTTAAAAGTTGAATACAACCACTACATGTATATACATAAACATAAATGTGTATGTGGATTACAAATTTTCTCGTATAGATGCAGATGGGTCGTGCGAGCTTTCACCAGAGACTCATGTGCAACGCGTTCTTCTCATTGCAAAGATTTCTATCCTGTCTCTGTAACGTCACTCAAATTCGATGCTACTTCAAAACGCGTGTATTTAATCATTGTCGTTATGATATGGTCGTCCCCATCATCATCATCATCATCGTCGTCGTTCTTATACTTGTCGTCTACCGTTGTCATCACGAAATTTTCAACATCGTCATAAACACGTTCTATTCACGTGCACACTCGTTGTCATTTCATCGTGCACGATGGGATTGCCAGCTTTTGTGTGTTAATTTTCAGGCGGCACATCGTCAATGCACTTTGGAAAATTTGCAAATTGAAAAGAGCCTGCGTTTACGTACCAAAGAACTCAGTGCAATACACTCATATACATATATTCATGGTATAAAAAAAAAAAGAAGAATGAGAAAAACCACACGGACCTGCGCTGAGGACGCGACAGATCCGCCTGGTAATTTCCCATCTTGAATAAATCGATTCTGTAAAGTGGAGAGCATTCAAACCTCTGCACTCACACACACGAATTCAAGTGAGACGAGAGTGAATAAAACTTCTATTCTCCTACTAATATACATATCTATGTATATCACATCACTATCGCATGTTTTTTCACTCTCGCAGTTCATCTCCCATACAATTTTATCGCTCTTACTCTCCTCTCGTCTTCACTTCCTACTTCTCCTCTTCCTCCTTCTCTCCTAACTCTCGCGAAATGATATCAAATATTACCAGGGGGTAATTCCATCAACGAATTTTCTCGCAGCATCAGGAATAAAATAAAAAAAATATATATATATAAATATATTCATAGATCGATTATTCAATGAAATAATTTTTCTACAGCATAAAATTTTAAGTAAAATACATTTATATGAAATACCGTGTAACATTTTTTTTTTTTTTTTTTTTTTTTATATGTATAGTATTATTTATATATTTAATGCGCATCTACTAGGCAACTTGGCAACGACCTGGTGCAAATATTTATTGACTATAATATCCTGGACCCCGGGTATGTACATTGGAGATCGATCCGACATTCCAATCCCCATCGACATGGTCGCAGTGTGTGCACGCCTTCATACGTTTCACCTTCAGACTAAATCGAGTGGAGTGAGTGTAAAGTAAAAAAAAAAAAAAAAATAGAGGATGATGATGATGATACGCAGTGCACGATAATTCACCGAGCTGATATATATATAAGTTACGGACTCCGTTACATCTCCAATGCTAGAGTCGACAGATATTTATCGTCGTCGTTGCTACTAATTGACACGTTGATAGTCGGGTCTCATGCACTCACGCGCAATATCCCCAACTGTCCAGTGAAATTTTTATGAAAAATTTACTTATAAAATTATCAGAGTTGAAACACCACACGCAAACTCGTAGCAATATAAATATTTTATATACTCAAATAAATTTTGAAAAACAAGAAAACAAAAAAATATAAAATATATTTTTTTCTTCTTTTTTTTTTTTTTTTTTTTTTTTTTTTTCAATTTTATGAAGAGAAGATGATGATAATAGAGAAAAAAAATAATAATAAAATTTATAACATAAATGACTGTATCGTTTGATAAAATCTCTCTAATTATTTGAAAAAATTTAAAATAATAACTTTTAATATCAATGGAATTTTAATAATTTTTCAAATATAATTATTAACTTATTTCAATTATTATCATTATCATTATTTCCTCCTTTTTTTTTTTTTATCTTGTCGTTTTTTTTTTCTCATTCTTATAAACTTGAAATATTTTTATTTATTTTTATCACAGTAGGGGAAAAATCGAGAGGATAAAAATATATACAATGTATTTGTGCACACAAATGTGCACATTCCCGGTCTATAAAATATTCGGGACGGCACAAAGTCATTTGGGAAAAAAAAATAAAAAAAAAAAATCACAAATAATAATAATTATAATAATAATAAAGATGGGACAAACTTTCATTAAACTTGAACGGAGGCACCATCGTCTTGGTGAATGCCCTTATCTCGCGTTAAAACTTCAGAGTCAACCAGATAAGTAAAAAGCGAAGGAATAGAGGGAGAAAGAGGAATTGGGCTGTGAGCGTTTCTGTGCGTCTCCCTAGTACATAGATGTATATATATATAAATATATATATATATATATATATATAGATGTATATAAATACCTGTGTACTATGCCTAAGCTGTGAAGAGTTTTTGGTATTGGATAAAAATACGTACAAACGTATTCAAAACTTATCCCAGTTGACGATTAATGATTCGTTGTATAATAATGAAGTGGATCAAACAAAAAAAAAACAAAAAAAAAGACTCAAAACTAATTTTAACTGTTGCTGTTGTTGTTGTTTTTTAAATTGATGATGATGATAATTATTGAATAATTAGATTCATTTAATTTTTTATAATTATTATTACTGCGATTTATAGTAATAATAAAAAATATAAAAAAAAATAGAAGAATTTATATTGCAATTATATGTATAAATAATTTTGACGTATTGTTTGTTTTTCCTGTTACTACTAAAATCCGTTTAAAGATATTTCGTCTACTCTCCCGTTCTTTTTCTACATCTCTCAACGATGTATTTGTTCACTCTTTCTATACTCGCAATTCACAAAACTTCCCATTATCCGAACAAATTAATTCCAAGATAACTGAACAGTTAACTACAAGCATAATGGGAAGAACAAAAAGGAAACGTACTTAACGCTTCGTAGCAAGCGAGAGAATATAATTTTGCGGATGGATCCCCTTTATTTTCATTCATTACATTAATTGCCTATCCTATATATATATATATATATATAAATATACACACGATAAAATCGTATTCGACGGTTAATACCGTCAGTTCCATTGAAATATTAATCATGAAATTTACACGTGCACATATTCACACTAATTTACAGAACATTAATCGATCTTGATTCTTTTTTTTATTTTATATTAATTCTCTCTCTTATAAATTTTGTTTTTTTGAACTCGACAAATTAAATTTGATACACAAAAATTTTTTTACACGTAATTTTACAAAAAAAAAAAAAAAATAATAAATAATAAATAAATAAATTCTACTCTCACAATCAATGGATTCATAATCCCGCACAATTTATAATTATATCTATTGTGACGTAATACCCAGTAATTTTATGCGGGTTTTATCGTTTAAAAATTATTTACAATTATCTAACCGCAATATATAAATACCTGCGGGCCCAACTTTAAATCAATACAGACACAGGTATATGTATATATAATAAATAAATAAATAAATAAATAAATAAATAAATAAATAAATAAATAAATAAATAAATAAATAAATAAATAATAGAACATGATAATTTTTTTTTTTTTTTGCTTCAATATTAATTGAAAAATTAATGTCATATAAATTTTTTTTTTTGCTCTTATTCTCTCTCAGCCCCACCGAATCTGCTCAATAAAATAAAAGGGGGGGGAAGAAAAAGAATTTTTTTCTTTCCTTTTTTTCCCCTCTTTCTTTCACTTTTGCACAATTCTCCATGTCGCAATTCTCACGGTTCATGAATCGCGGATAACTTTTCAAAGCCAATAATCCAGCTACCGAATCGACGAGTGAGTTGAAGAGAAGAAATGAGAGAAATAAAGCGATTTATATATATATATGAGTGAGGGAGAGGAAGAGTGGGAGAAAATTTAATTGAAGACACGAGTATAACTGCTCTGGCTTCTCTATCCCTCAGGAATGCAAGTTCGATCGGTGTGGAAAACTTGCTCGCGCCAGTTAAAATGCTCACATTGAGAGTATGCACACGAAAAATAATGGGGAAAGGAGGAAACAACGATAATCTAGAGTTGGGTAAAATCTAAAGAGAAGTATCTCTCTTTTTCCTACACCCACACCCACACACTCACATTCTATCTCGGCAAATTAATTTTCACTGAGACCAAAACTTCTCAACGAATAAATGTCTTTTAACTAATAATATGTAACTCTGTGTGTGTGTGTGTGTGTATCTGTGAGTGTGCAATATTAAATTAAAGATTATTGATTAATAATCGTGTCGTCTAGACGTGAAAAAAAATTTTTTTTCACATCTTTTTCCATAATTTTATGTTACACTAAATAATTAATAAATTATAGCAATACAAGTTATCAACAAAAATTAATAAATAAAATTGTAGAATACGAAAAAAAAAAAAAAAAATTAAAAAAATTAAAAATTAATAAAATTCTTACCTGATTTTTTTTTTTGATATAATAAGCCCTTGATCAAGTGCATACACGTTTGGAGTGTGTATGTGTGTGTGTGTCGTTGTGTATAAAATATTGATAAAAATTAAAAAATGTAAACCGAAATTGCGCGAAATCGGCGATACCACTTTGGACAATAGACAAGAGACAACTGATACCACACCAAGTGTATATATATATTTATATATATATATATATATATAAATATATATATAAATATTGCACTAGTATAAAGTAGGCAGTGTAAGTTTTCTCTCGTCAGTAATGCCCTTGGACTTGAGCCCCGTTCACGGCCACAACCAACACAGAAATGCTGGGATTGCAAGGCGTACAGCGACTTTTCCTGCTTGGATTCTCCTCTCGCACACACTACAAACATTATATGTACTTGGTGTATGCGAATAGAAATAGCGATGATGGTGGTGATGGTGATGGTGATGGTAACGAAGGGTGGGAGAGTAAAAGAGTGAAAAAAGAAAGAGAGAAAGAGAGAGAAACGTGTGTGGTGTATATAGAGAATTGTACACGGTTGCTGTTGGCAGGTGGAATGCTCTAACATATATCGCGGGTACCATCACATTGTGTGTGTGTGTGTGTGTGTGTGTGTGCACCATACTTACGAATTATCATTGGCGAAACGATTCTGGGTGGTGGCGATGATGATGATGATGATGATGGTGGTGGTGGTAGTGGAAGAAGTGTCGGTTGTTGTGGCGGATAAAATACTTATGATGATGGAGAAGAGAATAAGTACAAGTTCACACTGGTTAGAGAAAAAAAAATAATAACCACCACCACCACCACATCTAGGAGTAACAACAGCAACAGCAGCAGGAGCAGTAGCAGCTTTTAAGTAATTATAATAATGATAAATAATAAAAGAATTTAATGATAATGATAATGAAGGAATTGGTTGTATGGGAAATGTACAATTTAATAATTTTTAAATTATCGGGAAAGAAAAAAAATACGAGAGAGTCAAGAGGGAGTATAAATGTAAATGAGAGAATAGGAAAAAAAAAAAAGAACAAATAAATAAATAAATAAATAAATAAATGAATAAATAAATAAATGTTGGTTTATGTGTTGAATCATACAAATTCTAAAATGGCTACGTGGAGAGGCCATGATGATTGGTTTGAATTGAGCGTGAATCGAACTATTAAATAGATAGCACAACGAAACTGTTCATTTCACAATTTTAGTATTGCGCTTGATATAAATACGGTAGAGTGTATTATATATATATATGTACTTGTGTGTATATATATGTGTAACACGGGTGCCTGTATATTATTATCTCGTTGCAATCAACACAGGCTTCTATGCACTTGTTATTCGTTGGTTATTTTGTTGGGATTAACATATTTGCTTGGAGGCTATGGGAGTGTAAATTAAACTCTACGTGTATTTGAATTAAAGGGCTGAGTTTATATATATTGAAATATCAGTGAATTTGAGTGGGTAAAATTGACACATACGCAATAACTCAACTATGAAATTCAGAATATTCAATATTGCGTTATGTACATATATATATATATATATATATATATATATATATATTTTTTACATTCATTAATTTACATTTATTTTTTATTTTCACTGTCCAAAATTTTTCCCCAATACATTCAATTTATTCAATATTCTCCAAATAATTTTCCATTCATAATTATACAAAATTATTATTAAATTATCAATTATTTTTTATTTATATTTATCATTAATATTATAAATAAATTGATTAATTAAATTTTTTATTTTATATGTGAATAAAAATTTTCTGATATAAAAATAATTATTTATTTCTATTTATTTATTTGAATATATTTATTGAAATTTTTATTATTTAAATATATCCATTAATATTAACTACTTCATTTATTTTTTTTTTATTTATTCATTATTTATTATTATTAATATTATTTTTTTTTTTTTATGATATTTTTGTTTGTTTGGGATTTTTACCATATTCAATATTTTGTGTGTATTACCACCCACTACCACCCACCACCACCACCACCACTTCTACAACTGTTATAATCATTGACAAACAGAAAAGCCGTTTGGCTTATCGCCGAATATTATATCACCAAACACCCGCTCGTAACAATAATAACACTAATAATAATAACACAAAAGAGAAAAAGAAAAAAAAAAAAAAAATATCACAGCATTGGCACATTCTCACTGAACTTTTTCTCGTCTCGTGGTTTTATATTCTTCTCACGACAATGAAGAAAGGACAAAAAATAAACAAATAAATAAATAAATGAATAAATAAATAGATAAGCTAAAAGAATAAACGAATGAAAGAAAGAGAAAGTGCTGAGATGAAGGGAGAGAAAAGAGAAAAAAAAAAAAAAAAAATTAATAAAAATAATAATAGTCAAGTATGAACTTGTCTCTTAGAGACAAAACGTCTAATGGACAATTTCAATTATAAATAATAATAATAATAATAATAATAATAATACAAAAATCTATTGTCAGAAATTGAAAAAAAAAAAAAAAAAAAATTCCCACCCGTGTAAATTATTATTTAATAAATTTAGAAAAATATAAAATAAATTTTGAAATAAACAAATAAATAAATAAAGAAAAGGATAATATATATAATAAATATCGTTGAGATTGAGGGAGACACGAAACACGAGCTCATGATTTTCAACAACTTGATCTCACCTTCATCTTCATCTTATCACTATGACAGTAAATACCTAAAGGAGGCGTTGGCATCTAATTGAGTGAGTTCTAAAGTGTATAAAGCGTTTCCGCTTATGGGTTTCGCACCAACAACGTACACGTCAGTTTTACGAGAGTCCGTAGTGCGGACGTCATCCATCAGCGTGTGAGTGGCGTGTAAGAACTCGTCGATTTGGTATTATACCACGTGATTTCATGTACATAAATATATCTATATATTTTCCACGTGTAAATCAACCACTATACACATACGTCAAACCATATAAACCCTCCATATTTGTATGTATGTGTGTATTGCGTAAAATTCATTCTTGGAGCATTGGCATGGCCGTAAGAAAACTCGATATCGCGGCGCGCGCTCCTACATAACCCTCGAGCATTACGTTATATACTTGGATAAAATGATTGTACTACAACCGGAAGTGAAGTAAAATCTGTGGTCAAATGTTTCAGGTATTTGTCAATGTTTTCAAATTACAATCGAGTATTCACTGTTAATTCACCATATCCATTAATTACTACACAATCTATTCCTAATCTATTATTATTTACAACACTCTCATTATATATTTAATCATTTATACATATATAAATATTTTATTATATTTTATTCATAATAATATTTCAATTTACATCAATAATCCATTTTTTTTTTTTTCTTCCATTTTCATTTTATCCATTTAATTATCCAAACCTCGTGATTATTTCGGTATTTATTTTTTTATTTTATTTATTTTTTTTTTTTTTTCCCCTCTCTTTTTCTCTTTTTTTATTTACATCCTACATGTATATATATATATATATATAATGTGTATATATTTATTTGTATTTATATGTATGGTGGATTTGGATTTACGTAATGATTGTGGGTATAACGCAAGGCGTATAATGAACTCACGCGATAATCCTTTCGCGGAAAAAAAAAAAAAACTCGAGACTTGCCGAAGAGTGAACGCATATAACTAAACACACACACACACACACACAGACACACAGACAGATACACACGTATACATGCATAGATATATCTTGTGGGAGCCATACAGTGGTGTTATATACTGTGGTGTTGTTGTTGTTGGTGTTTGCGCTGCTGGTGCTGCTGTTGCTGCTGTTGTTGATGATGGTCATGGTGATGGTGGTGGTGATGGTGGTGGTGATGGTGGTGGTGGTGGTAGTAGTGCCGACACAACGATGTGAAAGGAATCTCCAGGATAATCTCACCTCCTCTCTCGTATTCGCAAAGCGCATTCTTATTCTCTTGCCGCATCAAGCTTCAATAGAATCGATTTATCACGTCGTCCCATGAGTTAGGCGTCCCCTACCGCCCCAATGAATGGCGTTCGCGTGTAATCCACGTGCGGTATTCCCCATCGTCAATGTTACCTTTAGTGTTAAAGTATTTCGCCTTAGGCGTAAATCGTGAAAATTATCGTCTCCCATATGAGAGAAGAGTAGTCGTTGGATATTTTACATTTATCTATTCTTTTTTTTTTTTTTTTTTTTTTTTTCTCTTATATTTCATCTCTTCCTTTACATCATCACCCATTTCACTTATTTCTCTTTTTTCTTTTTTTATTTATTTTCATCAAATCACTTTTTTCCACTATTTTTACTATATATTTTTCTTTTTTTTCTTTATCTATTTATTTATTTATTTATTTTATCATTCACCTTTGATTCATATTTTTCATCACGTCTCTCTCGTTTTATTCATTTATTTATTCATTTATTTATTTATTTATTTATTATTATTATTTTCTTTTTTGTTGTATGAGGATAAAAGTCAAAAGATGAGATATGAGTATATGTCTATCGCGTGCACATGAAACATCATTCCATCAGTGTATATAATGACGAATCAATTTCTTTTATATAGGGCCGTGACTTCCTGCGCATTAAGGAAAACCCTTAAGGGTTTACACACATATGTATACGCACGCAGACATATGTATATATTGCAGATGATCGCCCACATCGCCTTAAGCGATTGATACAAATTATAAGTCATCGCATCTTTCATATACACGTCGCATCGTGCAGTAGACAGGGGCTTGTGCACGCTTAATGCGTATACATATACACATACATACACACATAAATATATATATATATATATATCAGTGTGGGTATATAAATTAATAATCGCTTTTCTGCTGTTGGATCATTCATTATATCGATATCTCACCAATAACAATCGATGACATTGAAAATATTTTCCATCAACTGTCATCATGTAATCAATAATCAATTTTCCTTTTCGTGTATGCACATAAATAAATATATAAATAAATTATTCTATATTTTACATATTATCGTGTGGTATATAGATAGAGGAGGGAATAAAAAATATTTAAATATTCTTATTTTATTTATTTATTTATTATTATTATATATACAAATTTTTTTTTTTTTCGTTTTTTTTTTTTTTGAATAAATAAAGTTAAAAAAGTGGAGAAATGAGAGTAAAAAATTATATTTTATATATACGAGCGAAGTGAGAAACAATGGAGGAACATTTGGTGAGGGGTAAAAAAAAAAAAAAATAAAAATAAATAATAAAAAGTAAAGAAAAGAAAAAATAATAATAATAAATAAAATGAAAAAATTGGTTTTCACTGAGATGTTGATAATATATAAAATAAAAAATTGATCCATTATTCAGCGGTGAAATATTGATGGTAGGGGGAAAAAAAAAAAATAGAATGAAGAAAGTGGAGAAGTAGCGAGAGATCTTGGATACCCAACGGCCCGTGCAATGTGTAAAATGATGCGATATAAACGCGTCACTCATCCCCTCTATCTCTCTTTCTATTTCTCCCACATTTTCTTTTAGCTGTTATGGAGAGTTAAAGACCGAAGCCAAATATCATCTTCTCAATTTCTTGTATAGGTTTAAACAATTTGTCAAAGTTACTATTATCCCTTTCTAAATATATACGTATGAGTTAACGTATGTGTGTGTCTATGTATATTGTTAACCAAGTGTGTGTGTGTGTGTGTAGAGGGTGAAGAAAATAACTTTTGTGCCGCGTTTACGTCGCACGTTCGTAAACTCACGCACCATTGATTCAATAGGACACCCTGTATATATATATATATATATATATATTTATATATCTAGTGCAAGTTCTCGAAGTAAACGGGGAGAAAGAGAATCGTGAAAGAAAAGAGCGCCAATAAATTTGAGACTTGTTCAACGATGGGTGTACGCATATTCCACGCGGTTTTACTTGCAAACTTGTGGATTTTCAAAAAATATATTTTATTGTTCTACACTTGACAGCACCACTCTCATTTATTTTTTTACATATTAAAAAATATAAAAAAAAAATAAAAATAAAATATACGTGAGTATTTATTATTTATTTTTTTGTGTAATGAAATAATTTTATATCAATTAATTGAAAAATATTGTAAAACAATTTATTGGTATTTGGTACTTATTTATGTTTATTGTGTATGTATATGTATATGTATATGTACGTGTTTTATTGTATTTTATATATATATACATCCGGCTCAATATATAGTTATATTGAATTGAATTGCGTGACTGTAGACAATATAATGAATGTGGTGTGGAATGTGGGAGAAAAACGCGAGAAATTCAACAGTCAGAGCTAAATTAATTCACTTTGAAATGAGACAAAGTCATTGGATAGTTGAAATACACGATAATAAATAAATAAATAAATAAATAAATAAATAAATAAATAAAATACAATAGAGTTGATATGGGTCTCTCTCGTCAGTTGAATATCTCCATTTGGATATGACAGGGACGAGAAATAAACAGGAAAAATAAAATAAAAAATATCGTCGAAACCGGAGAAATAATGACGGGCATTCGTTTTACTTCACCGCATTATATATCTACACAATATAAATGAAAAGTTATTTTTCGGTTGAGAAGATACGCGGCCACTGGCACACGCGACAGGTTCTTTTCTTGCCTCTTCTTCTACTTCATTTTTTTCCTTTTTTTTTTTTTTTTTTTTCTAATACTTACTCTTCATGAATGCCAAATGTTGCATGGACATGTGCACAGAGTAAACACACATGTATACGTGTGTATATAAAATTATGTATATATATGTATATATATACATTACCTTGAAACAGGTTGGCGCAGGATGTTGACGAAGATGAACTGTGTCGTTGAAATGAACCAGGAAATTGGTTACGGTCTACCGGAATGTCATACATAGAAATGGGTCCACTTCAGGTCATTCCATACATATGTACATATATAAATATAACTATTAACCACAACATATATATATATATATATATATATTACTACCATCATCAAATTGAATATGTAAAAAATTAATAATCACTGTCTACATAATTCAATTTAATATCTTTCATAATAAATTCGCCTTCCCACAAATCATAAATTATTTTTTTCTAAATGTAAATTAATTCTTTTTTTTTTTTTTTTTTTTTTTTCTCATCACCGTATTATTCTCTCACTCATACTTTTATATACTTTATTATATATATGTATTTAATACTTTCAATTCTCCGTCTTCTCTCTCTCTGCCGCCCCGATTCGCTATTTACAGTCGCGCGAATGCGGCGCAACTACAAGGTCAGAGCCCTCAAAGGCACGAACGCGTTTGTGAATGTGTCTCTGTGCGACATTGCTCTAACTACACACACTCTCTTTCTCTCTTTCTCTCTTCCATTCGATCTTTATATGCGCGTTATTTCATGTACACTTGTGTATATACTCTCGTATCTTTTATTCTCTGTTACCTTGCATACGTTTTTTTTTTGTCTCTCACCAAGACACATTGGGAGAAAGAGCAAAGAACTTGAAGAACGCGAGTAAGCGCGAACGCGATGTGTGTGCTCTTGTATATATCTCGTTGTACTTCCGACAGCTGTCGTCCCGTTAGGCCGCGCGTGATAAGCAAATTTTCTCTACCGTTCCGGCAACTCAGCTGAGAGCGAGAGAAAGAGAAATATCGAGATTCAACTATACAACACGAATCACATATTTATATTTATGTATTTATATAGTTAGTTTTTAAAAGTACAATTGGAATTTATATACAAATTATCTGTGTACACACAATTTGTATATTGGCTATATACAAATAATTTACAATATTTTCATTTATTAATAATTAAATGTATATTTATTATCAATTTTAATAATCAATTTATTAATATATATTTTTTTTTTTTTCATCTTATTTATTTATTTATTTATTTTGTAAAATATTTTATATTATTTCTTTACAAAATCATCATTAATTTTATTTAAACAATTCATTTATTATATTATCATTAATCGATTTATTATTTAAATCTAAATAATTTTTTTTTTTTTCTCTCGTTCCTTTTTTACATTTGACAAATTAACTGTGAAATATCTTAAATAGAAAAAAAAAAAAAAAAATCCAAGTCAAGTCATATGAAAACTAACATCTACACGACACTATATAAAATAAATAAAAAATTAAAAAAAATAAATAAAACATCTGATAATAAAATGATTTATAGTGTATCACATATAAACAAAACAAAAAAATCAAAACGACAAGAAAATAAAAAAAAAAAATTTCAATGGGATTTAGAATACACAATATTGATTATGAATAAAATAAAATAATGCGATAAACAGTAAAATAAAATGAAAAAGTAAGTGAGTGTTGGTGTATATACTCATATCTGTTGAGACGATAAGAGGATTATTCGAGTCGTCTAACAGAGAGATAATAGGGCGTGCACAGGCGTGCTCCAATCACGGGTCTCATCTTCCCCGCACATTCTATCAATAAATATATATATATAGATGTGTGATGTATGTATAATATAAAGCAGGACCCGATGCCACAGAAGCAAAAGCAGTAGAAGCAAAGGCGGCCCCGGTGGTGCTCCAACCAGCCGACTAGTTACACGTATGAAATAATCTATTATCTGAAGAGTTTTAGAGTAGGGGGACGTTGCAGAGAATCATGAAAATAGTGGGGAGGGTATAGGAGAAAGAGAGAGAAGAGTTATCTGGTGCGGGCATTGAATCGCCAAGGCCGTGGAAGTGGCGGCAGCTAAGTCACACCGCGGTCAATGAACTTTTGCACGCCATTCTTTCTCTCTCTCTCTCTCTCTCTCATTATTTCTCTTTATGTGTGTGTATCTAGTACAAAACTGCGAGAGCACCAAGCGCCCTCATCGGCGTTGTCGTCTTCCTTGGCGTGAGCATTCACATTTTATACGTATACTTTTTTTTTTTTTATTTTTTTTTATTTTTTATTCACACGCGCAGACACGTATCCATGCACACGTTACTCTCCTTCTTCTTTTATATTCTCTCGTAATTGTTAATATGAAGTACACACAAATTTTAATATATGGATGTAATTTTTCTTATTTTATTTTATTTTATTTTATTTATTTATTTATTTTTTTTTTTTTTTTGGTTTGTTAATAACTTAAAATGTCGAAACTTTTTGTCGGATGAAATGTTGGAAGGGATAAAAGACAAAAAGGGATTTTATAATGAAGAGAGAAAGTATTTATACTTTGGTGCTACTTTGAAAGAAAAATATCCCCACTCTATGGTATTGTAAAACTAAATTGCATCTTTATTAAAGGGGCGGGTTGATGAAATTTTTTTTTCTTCTTTTCTCCTTCTTCAAAGTCTTCTCCTTAATTTTCTTCTTGTTATTTATCTTTTATTTATTTATTTATTTATTTTATTTTTTTTTTTTTTTTTTGAATAATTAATTAAATGGGGATGTAATTGAGATGATTTAATTTCATTTTCATTATTTATAGTGACACATAATTTTCAAATGATCAATGTCAATATTTATTTTTATGAGAATACAATAATTTTTTTTTTTCTGTGTTTTTTTCTCTTTTGTTTATTGAATATTTTTCAATGTAATATATTTATATGTAGGTTTTAATAGTTGTAGATATGGATAATAATAAATATATAAAGTATTATCGAAAAACATTTTATGTATTGAATACTTATCGATAGTATACGATAAAATTATGTGTAGTGATATGCAACAGATAGAAATTGTGGCACATAACCAATAACAAATCAATTTTTTTATTAAAGAAAATAGTTTATAAATAAATATTGAAATTGTTTTCAATGAAATATTTTTGAGAAAAAAGAATAATAATAAAATAATGATAATATATAAAAAAAAAAAAAAAAATCTGAAGAATTGAAAGATTGTAGAGAATTGTGAAAATCAATTTTGTTCTTTATTTGTTTTTTATTTTTATTATTTATTTATTTATTTTTTTTTTTTTTTTTTCGATTTCTTTTTGTCTTGTGTTGTTTGATACGCTCTGGCTCTCGGTCGGATGTGAAGCTTTTATAGGGATGTAAAGAGAAAAAAGAAAGACAGAATGAAAAAAAAAAAAAAAAAAAAATAGCTGAGAAACAAATTAAATTCCGTATGGTGGAAAAATGAAAGGGGAAAAAAAAAGTAAAACAGAAAACAAATATTTTCTCGATTTACTTCAGTGTACATTCAAATGCGAATTTTTTTTCTCTGATATTTATAAAAATATTGCGAAACTTTTAGAAAAATATTATTTTTCAGTGCGACGAAAGGAAAAAAAAAAAAAGAAAAATATGAATATGAATCTGAATATTTTACACATATAAATTTTCTATAAAATTTTACATTAAACCAAATCTTATTTAATTAATTCAAAAATAAATAATAAAAATGTCAACGAGTAAAACAAAAACAAACATATATATATATAAAATAAAATTATTTATTAAAAATAAAAATCGTGGTACATATAATTAATAAAATTCCAATGAATATTTATCAAGTGCAATATATTAAAATTAATTATTACAATTTAAAAATAAAAATATATAAAAACGAAAAAAAAAAAAAAAATAAAATTACTGTGAAACACAAGTAAAATGAGGGTGTTGAGTGGAAAAATTAAAATGAAACAGAAAAAAAATAAAATAAAATAAAATAAGAGATGGGCAATGCAAGCTACGGGTAAATTTCTATATACCCTTGAGCAATTTTTCATCTTCTATTTTGAACACGTCTGCAAACCAGAGACAAGTGGGTGAAGTATGAAGGGATGATATTGGGTTATGGGGGTGAGGAGACAAGAAGTGAAATAAAAGTTTTCCAACTGAATGTGTATGCTGAAGCCCAATGGAAAAAACTAACTTTTAAAAACTGGTAGAAAACTAACGAATCGTACAACTAAAAAAAAAAATAAAAAATAAAAATAATTCACCACTAACATTCACCAATAAAATACAAGAGTGTGTAAGGCCTCACTTACTCTCTCTATAAAATTTTTTTTTTCTTTTTTTTTTTTCATTTCATTTGACTCTTTTAATAATGTACACACGTGTGTACTGATGTTTGTCCTATCACTTTTATTTTATTTTATTTTCTTCAACAATTTTTTTACTTCTTCTCCTTACGTCTCATGTTTTTTTTTTTTTTCCTTTTTTCCTTCTTTTTTTTTTTTTATATACAATTGACTTTGGGTACATCCGAATGTCCCTTGTGGGAAATCGACCACTTGTTGGATAATTTCATCTCCGCGTGTCTCGATTTAATTTTGTATCGTGAACAGAATTATTATTTCCCGTCAAGTTCAATGAGCTCATAAAAAAAAAATATATATATATATATATATGTATAAATATGTGGATGGTTGTAACGCAGTCAATTACAATTTTCTGTATTGCGCAATGTTATTATTTTTATGGTTTTAACATAACTATTATTTTGTTGAATATGCACTAACGATATCCTATATACGTATATGTTAGGTACATACCAAACTCGTTACTAAACTTGGTGTTAAAGAACACAATATTCATTATTATTAATTTTATTTCATTATAAACATTATTACTATAATAATTTTATATATATATATTTTTTTTTTATTACAGCATACACTAACTGGACATTGTGGAAAAGTATTAACCGCCAAATTCCTCGGTGAACCATCAAAAGTTGTCACTGGTAGTCACGATCGTACATTAAAAATCTGGGATTTACGCAGTCGCGCGTGTAAGTAAAAAAAAAAAAAAAATTATATTTTTTCTCTTTATTTTTTTTTTTTTTTTCGTCTCAATAATTAATTTTATTTCCTATACACATACAATTATCTCGTTATACATATATTTTTTTATATTTTTATTTATCTTAGTTTAATTGAAATATAAAATCATTTGGATCTATTTTTTTTTTCTTGAAAAAAAAAAAAAAATACAAAATACACGAATCTATTACTTCTCTTTACTTTTATTATTACTAATATATATATATATATATATTTTTCCGTCTCTTCAATTTTCTTTTCTTTGTTTTATTCAAATTTGAATAAGGGCACCATCAAAGTACTCTCACATTCTCTCCCTTTTGTGGGTGGTGTTCACTGAAAATGGTACTCGTATTAAACTCGTATGTGTGCACAGTGCGTGTACAGACACGTCTCTTTCACTCGTAAATCCACTATAAACTCTACCAACTTGTGTAGACCAAAGAAAATATTATGACTCCTCTCCCCATCTCATTCATTCTCTCTCTCTCAATATATACATATATATATATATATTTTTTTTTGTTTTTTTTCTCGTTCTTTTATGCCCACTCCACTGCTAAAACCCGCAGTAATCACGCTCCCTTATTACCCTCTACACACACACACACACACACATGTATTTAATACACTCGTGTATTTTATATACAAATATTCTAACAAAACCAACTCATAACGTACATTTCAAGATAATAAAACAACGTATTGTATATTTACATATTCATTCATATGTATGTCTTATATTTTACTATAATACTATATATATATTTATAGTAGAAACGTGTTCAAACCAGATAAAAGAGTGAATTTGTAGTGGTGGTGGTTGTGGTAGTGGTGATGATGATGATAATGATAAAAGAGAGGATAGAAAAGTGATGTAGGTATATCATAAAACCAGGAAGTGGGAAATATATTATTTAATGAAAATTGTATGGTTATTAATTCATACCAGTAAAGTAACGCGCTAATGACACTGACAATCACATTTCTCACGTATGTACATGCATGTGTTTATATGTAGTATGTATTTTTAATAGGTATATTGGTTGGTATTTGTTTATTATATTTCGTTAGAGTGACTTTGTTGTCGCGTTCATCGTTCGTTGGTTGCTTCTTTACTCCACCTCTCTCGTTGCCCTTCAGGCAATAGGTTAATTGCATCGACAAGTACCAACAGGATATTATATTTTACATTCAATACACTTATACGACATATATATATATATATATATATATATATACCCACACACACATACGTTTATATGTCCATTTTTATCTGTGCTGTTCAACAGTCCGGCAAACATTCCCATCGAACATCAACTGGATTTTCAATTCAATTGATCGTTTAAATTTTTATTTTTATCTAGAAAAAAACGAAAAAAATAATAATAATTTTTTTTTTTTCTTGTTTTTTTCGCTTCACGAAATTCATTCGTTATATTTACTCTTCTCTACATTCTGTCGATTTGTACGTTGGATGTATCTATTTTGAATAAAAATTCTTGTTTCATCAATAAAAAAAAAAAAAAAATTATTTATACATAAACTAGAACGATTTTTTTTTTTTTCCTCTCTTTCCGACCCTCAATTTTATTCTTAATTTTTTTTTTTCACAATAAAATTTTTCGTGAAAAAGTAGCATACACATATAAACGAGTATAAGAATTGGTTTTATGCATTTTCAATATTTTTTTTTAGGGTCACCAGGGAAATTGTGTGTGAGAGAATAAAAAAAATTGGCGAATGAGAACGAATAGAAATCAAATGCGAGTAGAAAGATTCACTCATTTTATATATACATACATTTGTTTTTTTTTTCTTTTTTCTCGTGAATACGTGTGTCTGTGTCTGTGTGTGTGTGTGATAGTTTTTGTATTGGATCTCTGGTTATAATCTCATGAAATGGTTATTCAAAGAGAACGATTCACTGGGCGTTAGTGAGATATCGATTTGCACTTTGGAGAGAGCGCGGATTCGTTGGATGATCGGTGACTCCAGTAGCTGAGGGTGGGAATAGTGTGCAGATTGACTTTTTAATAAGAGTGGGGGGGGGGGGGGGATGATCCAACACGATACAAACTCTCACTGTGAGATTGTAGATGAAAAAAAAAAAAATAATAATACAAAAAAAGTTGTATTCACTCCATTGACACCCTGTACTTTACAAACAAAATTATTTTCATTCACATAATTTAAAAAATTTTTTTTTCAACTATCCAAAACTTTTTCAAACTCATAGCTACATACATTTAAATTAATATAATTATTTCATATTCATTAATTCAATTAAAAAATAATAAAAAATATAAATATAAAATTTCACTCTTGTCATTTATTTATTTATTTTTTTTTTTTCTTCCATCTCAAACAATTAAATACAATAAATAATTATTTCTATTTTCACATTTGTATTGTGATAAAAAAAATAATGTAAATACACAAAAAAATTCATAATAATTATAATTATTATTATAATAATAAAATGAAGAAGACAAAGTAACTGAATCTCACTAGAGTTTAATGTTTTGGAGGGTGGTAAATTTACCCTATCTCTCGTGTATGTGAAACCGCCAGGCGCGAAAAAAAAAAAATTCATTTTATAGCGCGTCGTAATTCCAACACTAGAGAAAGTAACTAGATATATATATATATAATAGAAAATAGTAAGAAGAAAAATGATAATATGCGCGCGTGTGCATGCGCACAAGAAAATAACACGATTTATTATATATTACATAAAAAGTGTAAGAAGATGGTAATAATAATAATAATAAATTCAAGGAGAGAAAATGACACGAATTATATTCACACAGACGGTGATAAATTGGATTTGTCAAATAATTGGATAATGTTATAAAAGTAGAAACTCTGGGGTTTTCTTTTTTTTTTTTTTTTTTTAATGTGGAACAGATGAGAAAAAAGGGGATAAAGGAAAAAGATAAAATTTATAAAATTATATTTTTTTATTGTGTGAAAAAAAAAAAATAATAATTATTATTATGGAATTATTCGAATTTATGATAATTTTTAGTCACAGAATTTCATTATTAATTTAAAAAAAAAAAAAATTGAATAACAATAAAATCACATAAATATTTATATATATATAAATATATATTTTTTTTTTTTTTTAAATATATTTTCATATATTATAGTATAAAATAATGTGTTCGACATAATATTATATAGCTCAAAGGCACGTTAGAAAACATCATTGAGTATCGGAATTAACTTTCAAGAGTAATTTCATCTCTCATCTTCAATAAATGGATGAATTGAGTAAGTACATGAAGTAAAAAAGAGAAAAACGTAGAGATAGATTGAGTAAAGTTAAAGGATATCAAGCGACTATATTCAACGTTTATACCTTTATCCTTGCGTGCTTGGTTATTTTATATTTTCCGCGCTATTCTTTAAAGCCCCCCCAAGGCACAGAATAGCTTCATTCGCAAGCTTATATATATATTTAGAAGAATGTGATGTCCGTTCGTCTCACCCATGTGACTATGTATATTCTGACGTTTATATGAGGCACTAACGACCGTTACCGCCTTTCGTATTCACTCTGATATTAGAATTTGCACGAGATAAGGAAAAAAAATGACAAAATACTACGTGAGAGGTGTGAGGGAGGGGAAAATAAATAAATAAAATAAAAAAAAAAACATTGAAGAAATGTATAATATATATAAAGAATATGATATTTTTCATCTTGTGAATAATATCACGGAGACTTGTAATTTATTTGTGATATTTTATATACTGATTTTTATCTGTGTATATTTTATTTTTATTTATTTATTTATTTATTTTTTTTTTTTTTTTGGTTACGATGTGTGTGGTATATATATATATATATTTCGTTTTTTTTTTCATTGGTCTTATTTTATTTTCTCCTGTGCATGGTTGAAATACGTGAAGAATTTATAAAATTCGTGTATTAATCGATAATTTGTTGGAGGATTTTTTTTTTTTTTTTCAATCTTTCTTGAGCTGTATTTTCTTGAAAAAAAATCACATCGCAATTATCCAAGATGCATTTAAAAATGTGGAGTTTGAGGTTTAAAATGAATTTTTTAAAAAATTTTTGCAACATTTTTTTTCATTGAATTATCTGAGTTATAAGGAAAAATTGTAAGTTTAGCTTAAATATCTGACAAAATGTGAACAAATTATCGTAAAATATTACAAAAAGAAAAAAAAAAAAAAATTATACCTAAAACTCTTATCTTCAAAATGCAATTTTTATAATTTACCAATGATTTTTATTTTTTACTTTTTTTTTTTTTTTTTCGTCCAAAAAAATACAGAATATTCTCACAAAAATTATCATTTATTCAAAATTGATAATCCCCCTGAAGAAGAAGAAGAAGAAAAAAAAAAAAAAAAAAAGTTATCTTATAAATTCTTCTGATGAGTACATAAAACATTTTGTAAATTATGTATTACATAACAGTAGATATGTGGAAGTACAGGTGGGGAGAAAAAAAAAAATTAATAATAATGAATAATAATAATATATATTTTTTTATTTAATACTTGATATTTATTCATTTTACAGTTTGAATTATGATGCCATTCATGAATTATAATTTCGTTTATATTGTCTTATATATATATTTTCCTTCTTTCTCTCTCGTTTGGGCACCACCGCCACCATCACTGATGTATGAACGCAATTTAATCGAGCGAATTTCTCATCTACTTTTTAGGGTATTATGCACGATTATTCGCTCCGTTGAATAAATGTATATGTAAGTTATTTTCAGTCATAATACGATGAGCGCGTTGGCGGATTAATTTCTCATTTTTTTTTTTTTTTTAATTTTTATTTTCATATTATATTTTTTATTAGATTAAATTCTATAAATTATTTCTCTAACCTGATATACAAACGGCGTTTACGTTCGTATTAATTCGTTTTTTTTTTTTTTTTTTTTTTTCTACACTTTCATTGTTAATTTTTTCTTCATCCGTTTTTTTTTTCTTTTTTTTTTTCGTCATCTCTTTAACTTTACCCACCACAGATTAAAAATATTCTTTTTTTTTTTTTTTTTTTTTTTTCTCTCCGTCCCCACTAACAGTCAAACTTTTAACTGAATTCAACTGTTGGGATAAATCTCAACTATACAAATTTATCTTTCGTTTTTCTCATTAATTTTTTTTTTTTTTTTTTTTTTTCTCTCCAGTGCATTCCCGCGTGTGTCCCAATAAATGTTGTAGCAATTTTTTTTCTCTTTGTTCACATAATAATAACACTAATAAATAAATATCACGAAAAGGGTGAGGATGTTAAAAAAAAAAAAAAAAAAAAATATTCAATAGATTTGCGCGTAGAAAATCTTGAAATTGGTTTGTGACTCAATGTGGCACGCCATTATATATATATGAGTGTGTGGGCGTGAACGGAAATCCCATTATTTATCCAGGTTTATAGTTTTTGTATCTTCAAATATACGTAAGCAACATATTTTCGCGTACGTTGCTATTTTTCGAAAGTCTCGTGATCGTACACCCCCTTTCATTTTCTCTTTCTTCACCCTCTTTATCTTTTTTTTATTTTTTTATATTTTTTTCAACGAGAAACAGACTGAGAATTTCCAGTTGATTGTATGTAACAAATAAAAAAAAAAGAACAAAAAAAAACAAAAAAAACTGAATATAATACGTAAATACGTGAAAATCAAAAATAAAATTCACGATATAAAATACAAATATAATTTATATTTAAATATAATAATACCTAAATATATTTTCATTACTATTTTTTTTTTTTTTAAGTTTGTTTTATTATATATTGCAGGTATTGAAACAAAATTTGCCGGTTCAAGTTGCAATGATCTTGTAACATCAGATGGCGCTGGTTCAACAATAATTAGCGGACATTTTGATAAACGTATAAGATTTTGGGATACTAGAGCGGATTCAAGCTCCAATGATATTTTATTACAAGGCAAAGTTACATCACTCGACTTATCACGAGGTAAATAAATACAAAATAATATTAAAAAAATTAATAAATAAATAAATAATCAATTAAACCTAATCATCATAAAACACAAATAATTTTTCATATAATCAATTTTACATTAAATTCACTATAAAATTATATATAAATATCTTTAAATTTTTTTTTCATTATTATTATTATCATTATTATTATTATTATTATTTGTCTATATGTAGAAACGATTCCCAAAAGTATTTCATTTCGCGACGTGACGTAATTGCGCCTTGTGGAGATATCGCGCTATGGAACGTCCCCGTGAGCCCATTTAGGACTCTTTTCTGTACTCCACCCCAATCGCGTTTTACCCACTCTCATTTCATCTATATAACTTTATCCCACTAACTCGCTCTCTCATCTCCCCCCCCCCCCTCCCCTAAACAGGTGGATTCTGATTGAGGAGACTGATTTTAAATGTGAGATATTGTACCCAATGCGCACTTTAATTAATCTCTTTAAAATTCACATTTAAATGTAGCAAATAAATTTTACAAATAAATGGATAAACAAAATAAATACAAAAAAAAAAGAAAGTAAATAAAAATCCAATAAAATATAACTATTATATTAATATATATATTTATATATATATATATGAAATGGTACAACTGAGTGTATTAAGGGGAAAAGTTTATAGATATAGGGGAAGAAAAAAAAATCCCCCAAATAAAATTATACAAATAAATAAATAAAATAATTGATAGATATTTATATTTATATATATATATATATATTTTTTTTTTTGTTTGTTTTTTTTATCGTGATATTAGTTGTATATAAATCACAAAATATTTCCCCATTTAATGTTGGTAATGTGTAGTAGAATAAAAAATATAAAGTCAGACACATTGATTATATTATTGGCCTCGAGTCATCACGCTACATATATAATGTATTTATATACGTTCGTGGGAACATTACGTGCGAATCGAATTTCATACAATGGCGCCGGTTCTGTACATTCTAAAAATATAATTTATGGTATAAAAAAATTAAATAAAAAAAAAAAAAAAATTAATAATGTTCGGGGGGGGGGGAAGAGTAAAAAGAGTGAAAGAAACGAAAGACGATGAGATTTAAAATTGAAATAAAATAAAAAAAATCTCCATACATTTATTATTTAATTTATTATTATTATTTAATGTTTTTTTTTTTTTTTTTTTTTTGCTTTTTCTCGTTTCAACCTGTCAGATGCCAATTATCTGTTGAGCTGTGTACGAGACGATACGGTAAAATTACTCGATTTACGTATGAAACAAATCGTTGGATCATTCAGGTAAATATAAACTTGATAATAAATAAATGAAGAAAAAGAATTTGAAAAAAAAAAAAAAATTAATAAAAAATTATTATCAATATATGAAAAATATTGGGTGTTATTATTATTAATCAATGTCTTTTATTTATTTATTTATTTATTATTTTTTTTTTTTTCTTTTATTATTCATTTTTATTACAGTGCAGATGGTTTTAAAGTAGGCTGCGATTGGGCAAGAGCAACATTCAGTCCAGATGGACAGTACATTGCAGTTGGTTCAGCTGACGGTTCACTTTTTATATGGAACGTCGTGACAAATAAAATTGAAACTGTATTAAAAGATCAACCGTGAGTAATAACATACATAAATATATACATATAATTTGTTTTTTTTTTTTTTTTTTCGTTTTATCCTTATCATTTTGATAAAACAGAAAAAAAAAATTTATTATCAAATAAATACCAGATTTTTTTAAAATTTATAATTATTATATTTATATTATAAATCAAAAATACATAAGTAAAACACACACATACACACATTTATGTGTATAAAAATATATTTAAAAAATTGAATAGTAATAAAAATACATGAAAATTAATTGCAATACAAAAAATTCTATTTGAATATAAATAAATTATCATAATTATATAATAAAAAATATTGAACTGCCATATTTAAAGTTCAATAATAATAATTAATTATTAATTATTAATAATAATATATTGGAAATATTTCAAAATTATTTAAAAAATTTTTTAAATATCAATCATTGATTTTTTTAAATATATTGTAATGCCGTCAAAGATTTCATTGACAAAACATGACAGGGTCAAACGTAAAACATCCAATATGGCTTGTAAACAATTCGTTGTGTGTGTGTGTATGTGTGTGTGTATGTGTTGTGTGGTGTTTTGTATATATATCGAGAACACAAACTCAAAGAACCGTCCGTGGTCAAGGTAACGATTGGTTAACCGTCGTTGTCAAGGCGTAAACTTTACACGAAACTTCTTGATGTGGATCCAACCACAATTCAATAGACCCTATATAACCATAAAAAAATAAACAAAAAAATGATAATAATAAATAAATAAATAAATAAAGAAATAAATAAATGAGTAAATAATTCATGGAGATTAATTAACAAATTTTTTTTGTTAATCATCTAATGTATTCGTATTTTTAATTTACACTCGAGTATGAATTAAAATTTTAATGGATAAAAAAATCTCATAATTAACATGAAAATGATAAAAAATAAATAAATGAATGAATGAATATATAAAATACGTAAATATAAAATGGACTGGTCATAATAAAAATACAAAAAGTATCATATTTGAATGACACACACACACACACAAGATTACGTTTTTCCAACTGCAAAAGGCGTATCAATGTGTAACTATCACATACCCAAATGTATATATGTGTATATAAAGAGGAAGAACATTTATACTTGCTCTCAAAGTCCCGGTGTGGCCCACGTAATGTCGCCATTGAGACCATCCCACTCGACAAAGTATCTACCGACCAAATACGTATATATCCACCTGATCTTATTCGTTGCTCTCTGTTGGTCCTGCTTGTAGACGTTATCCAAACGATTTATATACATATATATATATATATATATACATAGAAAAAGAGATTTCCCACTGGCATGAAATCTGTAGAAAAAAAGAAAACGACATAAAATCTGCTGAAAAAAAAAAAAAAAAAAAAAAAAAAAAAGAGAAAAAAATTAGCAAAAATAAATGTCGAATTGTTGAGAGTAGTCCAGGGATTTCTTCAAATACATTTATCGGATTTTCTCCAAAATTTTCCACTAACCAATTTGTCATTCTCACTAAATCACTCTCCATATACTTATTTATATAATTACACACGAAAACAAAAGAAAAATAAATAAATAAAACAGCAAAAGTAGATAGTGAAGAGAAATAATCAATTCAATTTTTTTTTTTTTTTGTTCTATTCCGTCATCTTTTATCAAGAGAAGAAAAATAACTTTATAATACCATTATCTCTTCTCTTTTTTTTTTTTCCTTCATTATTTTTTTTTTCCTCTTCACCCTCAACCTCCTCTTCTCCCTTTTTTTTTTCTTTACTTCGCACTTAAAGTCACGATTATTCAGAGTGTGTTATTTCAATAAAGTGAATTTTCTCATTTTCTCTCATCACATTATAATAATATAAATAATAATAATTATTATATAGACATAAAACAGAGATTGAATAATAATAAAACAGAAAAAAAAAATGATTATCAATCATACATCGAATTTAAATTTGTACTTGATATAAAATGGAGTAAAAAAAAAAAGGTAGAAATAGGAGGAGACTATCAATATCACACTTATATTTATATATATTGGTTCAATGCTATTGACAGTATAATCCTTATCTTTAGATAGTATATAATGTATATGTATATATATTCTTCATTATTATACGATTTAATAGCCTTAAGGTATGCGTATATATTTATAAAAGCAACAAAGTTGACATCGACGTTGAGTTTATCGTGTGGAGCAACGGGCTCGATACACAACGACCCAATAAATAATCCAACCGCGACAATGCAAAAAAAAAAAAATAATAAATAAATAAATAAATATATATTTATAATAATAATAGTGATAGTAATAATATGAAAAGATGCAGAGAAATAAAAAGATGTAGAGTAAATAATGAAATTCAATTATAATGCAAAAATATATTTATCTATTTTTTTTTTTTGTTTATTCAATTTTTAATTACATCAGTGGAATTATTATTTTTTTTTTTTCAAATGTTTTATATTTGGTTTATTTATTTTTATCGGGTTTTATTACTTGACATTTTTTACAATCTGAACATGTGAAAAATTCTGATGATGAATAAATAATTGTACAGGTACAGAGACACATTTATATAATTCGATGCATAAATTTGATGTTGTATTTTACAGTAAACAGTTCATATTCATTCGTTATATCATCCAAGTGAATATTATATTTAAAAATGTTATATTTTTTTCCTCTCATTCCTCTCCTCTACCATATATTTTCATATAAATTTTTTTAAATTTTTATTTTCAATTATAATTCACAATTCGAATTGTATTCAATCAATTTTACTTTCATACGATTATTATTCTATTTTTTTTCCCCTTCTCAATTTCCCCTTTTTTTTTTTTTTTTAGTTTGTCCCTGTTTTTTTACCTGCGAGCGTTGGCCCATCGTCATCATCTTCGCTCCATTGAATTGCACGTATAAACATTGCAATATACCAAGAAAAAACGACATCGCCATATCGTAATTCGTACGTGTTCAAACCTGAACTGCTGCCACTAACTTAATAAGCAGCTTGTTCCATCTCTCTCTTTCTCTATCTATCTTTCCTCCGTTCATCTGTTAAATTCACCATTCTCCATTACATTGATAAAACAAAAACAAAAAAAAAATTTAAAAAAAAATAAATAAATAATTAATAAATAAATATTACTTGGCACTCGAGTTACGCTCTATCGCTTTGGCTTCGAGATATTCTCTCCAACGTATCTCCACTACTCATCATCCTCAATAAATATATTAAATACACACACACACACACACGTACACACATACAAATATATTATGAACAATTTAATTTTAACTTATGAGTATATATACGCCTTCTGTATATGTTTATAGGTTAGAAATGTGTACCAATATTTTTCATTATATTAATAATTTTATCTTTACTCTCCTTTCCTCCTGTAAATTCTTTATCTCCGCCCCCTTTCACCCTATCTCATTTTACCCCTCTACATCATCAATATAATCGTGTTATTAAACATTTATTTATGTCAGTGTTCAAGCTTTGATATTTTATTACACATTAAAATCACAAAAAAAAAAAAAAAAAAAAAAAACAAAAAACAAAAAAAAAATAAAAATAAAAACTTTAATAATCATCAAAATAATAAAATATAGAATAAAAATTAATATATGAATGAATGATATAATAAATATTTTGAAAGGCGGATTTTATTAATAAATAGAGTCGTATAAATAATTATACACATAAATAATTTAAATAATAAAATGTGGATATTATTAATGAGAAATGTAAATGTATCAAATGAGAATGAGATAGATAAAAAAATAAAAGAGGGAGAGAGACAGAGAGAGAGGGGGTTGGAGGAGGTTCAAGGAAGCAAGAGGAAGGAAAAAAAAAAAAATTATTGTGGATAGGGGACGAATCAAAACGAAGAAATAAGAGAGATTTAGTGTATAGCACAGTAGCATTGGTAGTAGTAGTAGTTGTAGCAGTAGTAGTAGTGGTAGTAGCAGTGGCTTTCTTCCGGCAGCGATTCAACAGCAATAAAAATTTATCTCTGCTAGAGTGAAGAAGAATATCAGTGCTACCAATACCACCATCACAAAGAGTCATCACCAACAGGAGTAGTGGGATAAGTGAAGTATTTGAAAGATACCGATGAAATTAGATTATTTGGAACAGGAAAACGAGGAACAGACTTGGCGTTATGTACACACATACACAAATATATATATATACATATATACAATGTGATACGAAAAAGTGAAAAAAAAAAAAAAAGTGAGAGAAGAAGAGGAAGAGGGAGAAGAAAAAAGCAATCTCTTCACCACCATGTATTTCTTGTGCCTCGTCACTCAGTTTTTCTCAATATTTTTTTGTTTTTTGTTCTTATATTTTTGTCTTCTTTTCGTTTTTTCCTCGTTTACTCTTCATCTCTTTGGTAATGATGAATATTTCGAAATTGTATTTCTTCATTGTCGCATTCTGATAACTCGTGATCTTAATTTTATACGTGTCTGTGTGTGTGTGTGTATGGAATATTTTTATTGTATATATTTCGTGTGTTTGTGTGTGATGATGATGAGAGGAAAAAAACGAAAAAAAAGAGTGGAAATGATGAGAAAAGCAATTGAGAAACGCAATGGCGATGGACTCTCGTCACAGATCAACTTGCGACGCGAATCATCACGTCCATTCGACTCCAACACGATATTATCGTCATTTATCTTCGTCCTGGCTACATTTTTATCCTACTCTTTTTATTCCTCTCTTACTCATACACATAATCTCTATTTATCTCTTCTCCACTGTCCTCCTATCACCAAGTCAAATGTGTTGTCTCTTTCTATTCCACATCCTATTTGGAATGAGACACACCAGTCGATCGTTCACTTATATTTTATCTCTTCTACCCTTACACGCCCCACCCTTACATAATGTCGTAGAGAATTTGGAAAAGTCAGTCGTTCACGTTGTATTTTTCTCTTTTATTTTATTTTTTTTTTTTTTCTTCTTTCGTCTTCTTTTTATTCTTATTCCACTACGTCCAATGTCGATGGGAAAATATATCCCGTTATTCTATCTCGATCTTTCTCTCTCACTGTTACACTCTTATGGTTGAAAAGTTGGTGCCAAAGTGGGATAACGATAAACTCCGATTGAAAGTCTTATACAGTTTGAATTTGTCAGTTTTCAAATAGTTAGGGACATGTGGACATAAAAAAAAAAGGAATAAAAAGATGCAAAGAAGGAAAAGAAGTGGAGGACACGAAGAGAAGGGACAAATTTTATCCCACGTTTATATATATATATATAGATTGTGTAATGGGTTATATATTGGATTTGAGATTCGACATTTTTCTTTTTTTTTTTTTTCATTATTTTTATTATTATTATTTTTTATTATTTTTTTTTTTACGACGTATATATTTTAATATGTATGCCAGAATATATTGAAGATTCTTCATTTTATATATTTCATTTATTATTTTATTTTCTTCTGTTGTTTTTTTGTTTACGACCATTTGAAAAATCACGAATGAAAATTTGAAATTTTATTTTTTTTTTTTTTTTAATTTTCCCTTCTTCTTTTTTACTTTGTCTACTTTATACATTGGCTAACACATACACACACACACATATACATACACGTGGGATTTATGTATTTGAAGACAAAATATTTTTGCACTGTCAAATTTTATTTTCATATTTGATTTTTTTTTTTTTTTTTTTTCTAATCTCACAATCTATAAAATTTATAATTAATATTGTCCAATAATAAAATGAATTATTTCATTTAATAAATAATTAATCCTGGAATATTTTACTTCGTGATAAAGTCGGGAATAATTTTTGTTTGTTTAATTTTTTTTTTTTCCTTCCCTTTTCCCACTCCCTCTTTATCCAATCACTACTACATATATAAAATATTTAACATTCCATTTAATTATTCCCATTATTTCATTTATATATATTTTTTTTATCACATAGAAATGTAAGATGAAATTTAGAAAAATCTCATTAGTACCGGGGAGGTCATCGTGGTTCGTGTGGCTGCAAACGCAAAATCTCTCGAGAGTTTCATATCAAGAGCGTGCGGCATTACATACAAACAAATACACATATACACAAACATATATACATATATATACATATATATATATATTTATGTACATATGGAATTGAAAGCGCTAAAGAGAGAATTGTGCGCGGGCCCAATTCACATCCTCACATTCTACTGCGATGCCACAGTCTCGTTTACCGTCGGCAACCAGTGGGTACATCTTCTAATTACAAGCGGTGAGTTTCCATTGCGGCAAATACATATATATATGTATATATATAAATACATATTCACAAAATACAAAGCCTGAGAAATAGCCACGTCCAATTTTTACCAAAAGAAACAAAAAAGAAAAAAAAAAAAAAAACGTTAAATAAATAAATAATTTATCTATAATTTTTTTTTAATAAATAAAATAAAAATATATATATATATAAATATAAAATAATATATAATAAATTATTTATAATTATATTATAATATTAATCCTTCATATATTTAATTTTAAATCTGTATTTGAGTGGTTGTACATTGAACGTGACAAATGTTTATACATAAATGTATAACATTGGATTTAAACAGATACATATATATATATATTTGAAAAAGTAACAGAGAAAGGGGGGGTGAGGGGATGGAGACAGAGAGAAAATAGAGTGGGTAGATGGCACATATACACGTAGCTCTTAATTAGTCCACGGTAATAATGTATGGCGGTCGATTTGAAACCGGTAGGCGTAAATAATGCGACGCGCAAACTTGTCCAATTACTTGCGACAACGATGGAGAAAGGGTATGTGTGTGTGTGTGTGTTTGTGTGTTTGTCTGTGTGTGTGTGTGAGAGAGAGAGAGAGAGACGAGTGGGAATTTCAACTGATTTACTTTAAACTTATAGGATATAAATTTTCCATTTAAAATTATGTAATTAAATGAGATGTTTTTTTTTGTTTGTTTGTTTATTGAGGAAGAGGAAAAAAAAAAAATAATAATAAAAAAGAGTTTCAAGTACAATATGACCGGATAGTGATGACAAGTGTTTGTATACGTGTGAGTTTGTGTGTTCGATGTGGTTGTTGATTGTGTGAGTTGATGTCATTGACGTGGAAAATGTCAATCCATTCAATTGCGAAACTGCACGTGGTGGGAACTTGATAATGAAGGGTATGATTAATCTATTGAAATATTTATACGCGTATGTGTGTGTGTGTGTGTGTGTGTCTGTGTGTATTTATTGTAAGATATTGGATTGCAAGTCACGTGTATATGAGAACAAAATGTCAGTATCTTCATAAATTTAAACAGCATCAACAAATGAATATAAATTACAAATAGTTTATCAAAATTGTCTATTGAATAATGAAATAAAAGAAATTGAATAATTAAAAAAAAAAAAAAAAAAGAAGAAGTAAAAAATAATTGAATAATTAATTTAATTATATTCAGATATTTATTCATTTATTTTATTTATTTATTTATTTATTTATTTTTTTTTTTTCGTATTGTAAACAAAAAAATATTTAAAAATTATTATCTGATTTTTTTTTTTTATTTATTCTCTCATGTTTCAGTTGTTGATTTAATGCTTTTGTTGTTGTTGTTATTTATTTTTTTAATTCTATTATTATTATTATTTTTTTTTTTTCTCAAATTATTTGAAGATACACAAGTTTGTTATTTGCGATACAGTATCAAGATAGAATATAGAATTGTCTCGGTAGTTTTGCAGTTTGGGCATTAGTTTAGCGAGCTCCAGGTAAATCTCTACCAAGATGAGAGTATGCAATAAGGAAAGGGTTGAAAGAGAATAAGAGACAGAGAGAGAGAGAGAGAGAGAGAGCGTGATAAATATACATAAAGGAAGAAAGTGGGAGAGGGATGGGATAAATTTCGCCACAACCGTGCGCATAAGTTAATGCCGGACTTGCTCGAAAGTTCACGTTTCATTCCTTCTCTAAACTCCCGCTCTCTCTTTCTCTTTATCTCACACACACATACACATACACATACTCACACTCACTTTCTTCACTATCGTGACTCTTTTATTTTAGGGAATAATAAAACTAAGAAAAAAAAAGAAAAAAATCAAGTATGTAAACTGTGCAGATCATATTTATGGTTTAAATACTGAAACTTTCGTGAAAATTAAGTAACAAAAACAAAAACTCTACTCGGTTAATTAACCAGTGATAGACAATGATGATGATAAAATTATCGTGAAATTAAAAATATCAAATAAAACATTTTTTTTTTTCAAATTATTTATTATGAATTTTTTTTTTCTTTTTTTTTCATAATATAAATTAAGAAATTTAATATATAAAAATTAAATTTTTTCTCTACAAAAATATTTGATATGAAGAATTTACAAAACTATTGAATAATAATAAGTAAAAGGTAAAAAATAAAATAAAAATTAAATAAATAATGAAAATAATATTTTTTTTTTTTTTTTTTTTTCGTTCTTTTTTATCAAATTTAAATGTAGACAATTTATCAAAAGAAGATGAAAAAATATTTTCTCAATTGAATTATAAGTTATAATTATAATAATATAAAATAATATGAAATAAAAAAAAAAAATAAAAATAATTAGATGTAGATTGGAATAAGTTTTTCCTTTATTTATTTGAAATATGCGCTATGATATATAATTAGAAATGGCATTTAACTGGAGGAGGAAGTAAATGAGATTCTAACAGACATGAAATATCGAAAACGTATATGGTAACGCGTCATATTGTTCACTCGTCCCTCTGTGTATTCTCTTGTCTATTCAGACAATCCTTTATACCTCTATCTACCCATACATACTCTTGCTCTATCCTTTGTAATCACGAACGGTTTGTTGATGTGACTGTGTATATCGTTGCCCACCCGCATCGATAGTCCATTGCAGCTGGTGCAATTCAACGTCAACGATATGGACAACGTCGACGACGACGACGACGACGACGACGACGGTCTAATCATCTCGCACATTGTCATTTTGTTCCCTCGTGGGCCTCGATTATCACAAGACTATACAGAGAATAAGGTACAGTGCAGAGAGACAGAGAGGGAGAGAGAGAGAGAGAGTTGAAGAGACTCATACGTGCACGGACACGTTTGTCAATGAGTGGACCATTAGACGCTACTGTTTGTAATCCACTACAATTGTGTGAATACACAAATGGGCCCATTCACATCCTCCCCATATCGCACTACAATTGACATTTCAACAAATTTCAAATTGTATCTTTTAATAAAAAATATTAAATCATTTTTTGTTCATTTCAAATTATTCAATTGATATTGAATAAGAAAGAAAAAATTTTATTGAAAAATTTAAATTCTGTTGTCACGTGAATTTTTTTTTCATTTTCTCACTCTTTATACACTCACTTTTTCATTTTTTTTCTTTCTTTCATCACTACTGCTCTCTTCTTCTACTTCATGAGATATCGTCACAAAGAAAATTCATGAGTGAAAATTCTCTCGCGTACACCGCATTCCGCTACGCGTCACTTCACACCATTTTCCGTATACACAATTTTTTTTTTCTTCTTTTTTTTTTTTTTTTTTTTTCCCACCATCACTTATACACGATATACACAGTGAGACAAATACACTATTATCTACCTTATATATGGTAAAAATACGTTTGTCACGTGGCTACTAACGCATTTTTCTCCCTTTTGGCAGAGCTTATTTTGCACGCCACTTTGGCAACTTCAACAGATCGCCACTCATTCTTCACTTTAGCAATATACCCGTGGCATTTATATAAGCAACCGTTTTCATATATACACACACATATTCTTTTTCTTTTAGCAAGCACCAAAATATAAGACAACAAATGTATTGTAAAGTGTGAGAGCAAGAGTGAAGAGACTAAATAAAAGAGTAAGATAACTATATATAATGACACCTTGGAGATATTGTCGACGTCTGGTGAAAGCATTTGTGACAGCCCATGCCTCTCCTTTGTCTTCCTAAATACACTCTCTTGAATGTTTCATAGTCATACAACTCAACCCCTCTCCGCCCCATTATCATTTCTCGATTTTCCATTGAATTATGTAAACATTTAACAAATGACGATATACATAAATGAATAATAATATTTTCACTGAGTAAATAATTTTCATGTGTATCATATTATTTCTGTTTGTTTTTTGAAATAAATTAGAGGAAAAAAAGAGGAGGAAGGGGTAAAAATAAACAAGAAAAAAAAAAAAAATGGAAGATGAGAAAGATGAGGACGATGATAATTTAAAAAAAAAAAAAAAACAGACGAGACATGTGCGGTCGGTGGTGTATAGAAGTTGGTGGTCTTTTATAATAGTTAGTTGGTAGACGTGGGTGGGAATGGGGGTGGAAGAGAAGGTGGAGTACGACAATTCGCCTGGTCAATTACCATTTGTGAAACGCGGGCGCGTAACAAACGTGCACGAACACTGACAATCTCGTAGGGTCCATAATTGGTCGTGGATTATCCTCCCAGCCACGAAATCAGTTAATGTCACCCTATAGTAGATGACGAGGCGCGTACCATAGGATAATCCAACATACCGATTTGTTCATCATGAAATAAACCGTTAAACTCATCATTCCATCACTCTTTTATATTTATTTTTATCTAAAAAAAAAAAAAAGAAAAAAAAGAAAATTAATAAAAAATACAAAACTCGTATATAAATTATCGGATAAAATTGAAATATAATCATTTGTGATGATAAATATAAAAATTAAATTAAATACGTAATAATGAAAGAAAAAAAAAAATATAAATATATATTTTTTTAATATTTATTATTTTGATATATTTTGAATTAAATTACTGAGATGTTTAATTAAATAATCCCACGGGGATATTTATTATTTATTATTTATTATTTATTATTATCATCTTCATATATATATAATCAATTGATGACAATTGAATTTTCCAGATTTGCTGTGACAGCAGTTGCGTGGCATCCACATGGCACGTATCTTGCATCCGTGGACCGTGCGAAGATGGCGACCATTTGGGGTGATCACGTCTGACACGAGAAATGACGGTTGTGTGGTGTACAACGACGTTGGTGCCATCTCAACATCACCGATATCAAATATATATATTCACACACAGACTCACAGATGATATGAGACAGATACCGGACTATATCTTTAGAGACGGCTGTTCGCACATGGGATTATCCCCATGGGATGATATTTACCACCTCACGTTATTATTTTTCTTCACCTCAATTTCATCTTTTATTTTTTTTTCTTTTTTCTTTTTTCTTTTATTCTCTTCGTCTTTCTCTCTGGCTCTGTCCCTTCAACTCCTAATATTTCAAATCAATTTTATATTTACTCTGACTGTCAATACATATATAAATTGATTGCGTATATGTGTGTGTGTGTGTGTGTGTATTTGTTTTTTTGTGTGAGAGAGAGAAAAAAAAAAGTGTGTGTGTGAGTGTGTGTGTATACATTTATGTTTGTTAAATATATAAGCCAGGACTATATACGTGAAAATAAAATAATATAAAATCAAATGAATAAAAAAATATATAATATTTTTTTATTATTTTTAAATAAGTAAATAATATTTTATTCCTATTTTTCATTGATATATCGAGCAAATTTTTTTTGGTTTTTCGTATTTTTATTTTTATTGTTTTCGTTGTTTTTTTTTTTTTGTTTCGTTTTTTGTTGTTATTATTATTATTTTTTTTTAATCAATTTCTTTACTAACATTGTGAACGAAAAAAAAAAACAAATTTCATAGACAGTTAAGTAAAATGTGGAGAATTTTTTCGGCAAAAATTAATAAATTTCCTACCCCAAATTTATTCTTTATACTGATAAATTTTTTTGTTTTTTTTTTTTTTCTATCTCTTCTTTTTCATATTTACTATTGAATAAAAAAATGATAAAATAAAAATTTCCCTGGGAATATCTCCATCGCCTTTTTTTTTTCTCGTATTCATTATTTAAATGACATTTGCACCGAAATTGGATCAATTTAATTGTGCATTTGTATAACAATATTTAATTATATGTGTACACGATCAATAAACAACAAAAAAAAATTTATATATATATATATATAATATCTTTGTATAAAATATTCTGTCATTAAAATAATAATAATAGCACACAAGTGATGTGAAAAGAAAAAATATCTTCAATTTCTTTTTATTTTTTGTTTATTTCATTTTATTTTATTCTTCTTGTTTTTCGTCCTGGACTTATTTTCTTTTTCTCCACAACTTTAATTAAATTTGTGCTGATGAACTCTAACAAAATAATAAAAACAAAAAAATAATAATAATAATAAAACCTAAAAAAATTAAATAAAATAAAATTGGCGAGAAATGAAAAAAAAAAAAATATATATTTTCAACACTTTTTGAAATGAAGTCATTCGATGTGTAAATTAACTTGCATACTAAAAAATAAAAATGAATAAACAACTTCTTTTCTCTTATATATATATATATATATATTTCATATAAGTATATACACGTCTTTTAATGTGCAAATAATATATACACGTAAGAGAAATGAATGTAACGCCGGTACGCGCAACTCGTGAGACTTTAGCACACGCGAGAACACTCATTAGTCATCGCGATAAAGTCTTTCCCTTTTTTATTGTTTTTTGTTTATCACTTTTTCACTCTCTTCAGTTCTTCTCATCCTTCCCTTCCTTCTTCTTATTCCTGTCTTTTTACTTGTAGAATTCACGCATGCAACCGTGACAAATTCAAGATAAAACTTGGAATAATCCAATTAAATATTACAAAATTTGTGTTAAGAATTTCGTCTAAATAATTCGTCTATATCAAAATATGTCACAATTTTACATGACCTAAAGTTTAATATTATCTTTCATGTTATGATAAATTCGACAATTCAACGAAATATTTTATCATTTATACTGAAATGTTGCATAGGTATGATAATGTTATACAGAAAATGTATAGAATAGATTTGAGCAAGTTGGACAGTGAATGAAGGGAGAGATGAAAATTTCCCCCGTGGCTTTTGGGGGAGTGATTGAAACTGGGCGCGTTTCCTCTCTCGCTACTCTTCATCCCTCAATTTCTATCCCCTTTTGTCCCTTCTCCACTAACGATGTCAAAGTTTCGTTGCCGGCTGTCGAGCGTGACGCCACGTGTTTCACTTCCGTTCGCATTCACTTCTCGTCTCTCTTTTCATTTTCGCTTGTGCACGTTCATTCTCGTCTTGTCACTTGTGTAACGAATCGATCTTTGGCAAGTTCGCGCGGTATGGCGACTCATAATGTCAACCTATATCGCAATACGATACCAATGCGGTTACCACATATACATATATACTCAAGAAATGAAGAAGAAAAATATAAAAGACAAGAAAATTCAACGATAAAAAAGAAAACAAGAGAAAGAAAAAAAACAAAACAAAAATTTCAAATCACGATAAATTTTTTGTGAAAAGTTTTTACTTTCTCATCAATTGTATCAATACACAATTGCAAATAAATATTTAAATAAATACCGATGTTGTTTTTTATTTTTTTTTTTTCATCTCAATAAATTTTCCGTCGTTTTATCGAATCTAAAAAAAAAAAAAAGAAAAAAGAAAAAAAAATATATAAAACAATTTATTTCATAAAGACAAATTATTCATCACTTGCATTCAATAAAATATCAAAATTACGAGTGTGATGAGTTATTTTTTATTAAAAACAATCAATTAAATATGAAAAAAAAAAAAAAAAAAAAAAAAAAATACTAGAGAAAAAAAAAATTTTTTTTTTTATTGTTTACACACGTACAACAATAAATATCATCCATTCATAAATACATTATTTCCAGATATCAATATAGAAATATTTAAAAAAATAATAATAATAAAAGATTCAATCAGTCGCAAAATTTCTGCGCCAATCAATCACTCCCCTCTCCAAGTATTTTCTTTCCTTCACTCTCATTCTATTCTACGATCTTCCACCCCTTCATATCTCAACCCTGTACTCCCCCGTTTGGTTACTTGCACATTGCGTGTATATGTAGAGCGACCTCACCGAATAGCCGGTGAATTCTCAGGCGCAACGAGAACAGCGTCGTCCCGCCGCCGCCACCACCACCACCACCATCGTTGCCGCTACTACTATCATCCCCATTTTAACTCGCCCCTACTCGCTCTCACTCACTAATTCTCTCACTCTTCTTCCCTTCTTTTTCACCCGCGCACCTAAATGTTGTCCTACCCGCCCTTGCCACGGTCCGAGTCGACGCACTGCCAAGTGCTTGAATGCTTGCGACGGAGCTTTCAGTAGTGTCTGGTGCGTCGTGGAAAATTCAAGCGTTTGTGTGAAAATCTTTCGTACTGTTTATTTATCTGTCCCCGTGTCATTTTTCTTTTTTAATTTTACGATTACAATTTATTAAATATATTGAATTATATTGAAGTTTATTAAACAAAACAAAAAAATAATAATAAAAAAATAATAAAAAAATAAAAACAACGACAACGAAAAAATTACAATAGTAATTAATTGTTTAATAAATTTATAATATAATTTTTTGTGATATTTAAAAAATATATTTATATATATTTTTTTTTTATTATTTCATTTAAAGTAATTTTACTTCTGTTGATTTACAATATTTTTATTTTTTTATTCTCATTCAATTATTTTTATAAAAATTTATAGGATATACAGAAATAATAATTTAAAAAAAAAAAAAATTTTCTCTTTTTTTTTTGTCATTTGTGATTTTTTTGTTCTGTTGCTTCAACAATTGGAATATTTAAATGTGAAAAAAAAAAAATTTATCAAATGGAATACAAATTGATTGGTTTTATAATATATAAACAAAAAAATAAATAAATAAATAAAATAAAAAAATATTATCAGTAAATAATATTAAAAGTGGATAAAGTGTAATTAAAAAGTGAAATTTATAAATTCAAATATTTTTTTATTTTTCATATTCTCTCATAATATTCAAAATTATTATAAATTAATTAATTTTTTCCTTTGTTTTATTATTATTTTTTCATTTATTTATTTATTTATTTATAATTTTTTTTTTTTTTGAATTTTTTTATTTTCATTTCAAAATATTTATTTATTTATTCAGTGACAATTAATTGATTTCTCGTTCTTTTTTTTTTTTATTGACAGTGTGTTATATTGAATTAATTGGAATAAATGAAAAATAATGAATTTGTGATTTTGAGTCAGTGATACGAGCGCGTGATTGAAAAGAATCATGAAAAGCACGGCGAGACGCCGGAACTTGCTATCATACAACGTATCGCTACTACTTATTCTTGCAGTTGTTACCGGTAAGCTCGTCCGTTCGTATAGAAAAAAAAAAATTTTTTAAAAAGGGTTGAGACAGAAGGTAGAGAGGAGAATGGAATTCAATAAATAAACTGTACAATTGAAAACAATTAAAAGTTAAATTAAATTCATTTCATCATGAGTTCAATTTATTTGAATTGTTCTCATAAATAATTATATTTAAACGTCAAATAAAAAGGGAAAAAACAAAAAAAAAATTAAATAACAAAAGTGATATTATAATAATAAATTCGAAAAATAAAATTTATTGTATCACAATAATTGAAATAAAACCGAAAATAACGTAATAAAAAATAACTGTACATTAACGCAAAAGGGAATGAATAAAGTTTTTTCCGCGTACTTTATTTCGATGAAATTTGAGATTTGGAATTTGACTGCTGTTGCTGCTACTGCTGCTGCTGCTGCTGCTGCTGTTGCTGCTGTTGCTATTGGGGAACTTTGTCGAGAGAGAAACCCTTTTGAGAGTTTGGTTGGTTGGTTGGGTGGTTGGTTGGTTGGTAGATGAAAAAGTTCCGTAGTTTTATTGTACACCGACCCAACCAACACAACGCAACACAAATAACCAATATCTCTTTTATTTTTGCTCTTTCCTTATTGTCATCATCCACAGAAAAAGGGGAAAAAAACAAACATGTCAATTCTCGCAAGAACTTTTCCGGTATTTTCTAATAAAATCTCGGAAAAATCTTTTGCGCGTCTTTTACAGTTGCGAATCTCCTCTTTTTTTTTTTTTTTTTTTTTTTCATTTCTGATTTATTCTGTTTTGAATTTATCTGTTTAAATGAAACCACAAAATGGCTGTTAACACAAATCCACTGAATACTTTCCACATTAGTGTTTTAACATTCACCATCAAAAGCGTATTCGAATACAATTGGAAAATTCTCCTGTGTGCCAGTGCTATCGTTCAAGAATTTCTCATTTGCTATTTAAAACTATAATTAAATTCCCTTCATGTGTATATAAGTGTAAATATATTTATTTATTTATACATAAATATGTGAATGTGTATGTGTACAATGTGTTGCGACCACAAACTGATAAATTTACCGAGGCATTAAAGGAAGTGGCAGCATCGAATTTTCATTTGTCAACTTCTTCTTTTATTCTCTCCTCCTCATTTATTATCATTTTCCTTCTTTTTTTTTTTTTTTTCTCTTTATTCTTGCCTTTTTTTTTCTATATCAACTTTACTAGTTTTATTTAAAATACTCTCAATCGTCGATTCACCTCTTCGCAGTCAAACTTATTGGCTCACTTTAATTATTTTTTAAATTCGTTTTTTTTTTTCTTTCATTTTTTTTTCTCTTACGTCATTTTTTTTTTTTTTTTTTTTTTTTTTTCATTTATATAGTAGCTCCTCATCATCATGTCCTCTTCCCTAATGTATAACCCGCGAGGGTATCGCAGAATTAATCAGTCCCGAGGTGTATGGCGAGAAAAAAATAAAAAAATAAAAGATCAAGATGAAAGAGAAGAAGCTTTTCAGTACTATCGCGTATATACCAACTATGAAAAGCACCGCGCGTTATATCCCTCCGCTAAATTTATACATGGCGATAATTAAAGTGTCACGCGGTTTAAAAGTTATGTCGTAGTGAACGCGAATTATATACGCGCGTGTACCCGTGTGAGTGTGGGAGTGAGTGAAGAGGACAATGATAAAAAAAATAATGAAAAAAAAAAAAACAACAAAAAAAAATTAACCCATTTACCAATAGATTACAGGTATTTTTATTCGTCTTTTTTGGGTGTTAATATGTGTCACGGTGGTTGTTTGCGTGCGGTAAACGAAAAAATTAAAAAAAATAAAAGTAAAAAAATTAAATAATAAAAAAATAATAATGTATAAATAAATGATAATAAATTTTTTGACAATTTATAAAAACCACAAATTTATTTTATACCATCATAAAAAATATATAAAGTACTAATAATTCTCTAAATGTTTTCATTATTTGTTTTTTTTTTTTTTTTTTTTTTTTTTCGTTTATCAAATCATTTATTCATATAAAAAAAAATAAAAAAATAAAAAAAATTTAATCCATTTCCACATATTTATTTATACGTCCAGTTATAATTTTTTATAATGTAAACGTATATATTTACCAAAAATTATATAAAAAAAAATAATAGTAATAATAATAATAATAATAATAATAATTAAATAATAAAATGTTGAATTATAAAAGAACGAGTTTAACATGAAAAAAAAAAATAAATAATAATAAAAATAATAAAATATGAAATAAAATATGAAATAAAATGTTACAATAAAAATAATGAATAATTTTTATTATCTATTATTATCATTTTATTTATTATTATTTTTTTTTTTTTTTTCAAAATTCAAATTCATTTCACCCAAAATTTATATAAATATATATATATATATATATATATATATATATATTTACATGGAATAAAATACGGTTAAAATTACGTGATTCCGTTAGTAAAAGTAGAGTGTAGTAGTTGTATAGTACAGACAAAAGCTGAATATTCTTAGACATCAGTGAATATGCGGTATGGAGTATATATGCAACGTGCATTCACTAGTTCATTGCGAGTAACTAAAGTTCAACTTATCCAAGCGACCTTTGTGTCCTCCGTACTCCTTGTCACGGTACTTCCGTGCCGACAACGACGACGACGACGACGACTACGTCAACTACGTACAACGATGTCGACGACAACGGCAACGATGAAATTTCTCGTTGTCAACGGGCCCATACCAACATAACAACAAAAACATCAGTTTCTTACCTAGAATTTAAAATGAATCGTGCAACAAAATATAACAATTATACAACACGAAAATTTCCTGTTTCCAACTTATTTTAGTGAGAGACAACAAACATGAAAACAAAGAAAATTTATAAGAGAATAATAATAATAATAATAATAATAATAATAATAATAATAATAATATCGAAAAATTATAATACAATAAATGAGTCAATGAAGCAGTTGAATACATTTCGTAATACAAAACATTTTCATTCTCTTCATTCTCCATTTACTCCCCATTTTTTTCATCACTTTTTCTCTCTACTCTCTTTCTCTCTCACTCTCGCATAAAAATTTTCCTTCCATCGTGATAAAAGACTGTCCAACCCCCAACTTATTCTCCATCCATGAAAAGCGACTCTACTCCTGCTCCTTCTCCTGCTGCTGCTGCTGCTCCTTGGTAGACTCATGGTAGTGCCTTATTATACGAAAATAATGTTGACGTCGTCCCATAGAAAAGAGAGTATAACGAAGAAAGTTATGGTCCGCTTCAAACTTTTGAGAGAACACTCTCTCCCTCACACACACACACACGCGCTTTTGGCATCTAGTGTTACTTGACTCTTGAGTAAAAATAAGAAAAAAAATATGAAAAAATTCGATTAAAAAAAAAAAAAAATTATTTATTTATTTTTTTTTTTTTGTTATTCACTCAAATTCACACACACACACACACATAAATAAATACATTTTCAAACTGAAACCCGTGCGTCGAGCCAAGAGCACTTTTTACCGGATTTATTCACGCCCTCTTGACTAGATCTGTATATGGTCCCACTTGTATTACTATTTTTTTTATTTTTTATTTTCCGCCCGGTTTTATTTTTCCTCTTACACTCCAACATCTTCACTTTCTATCTAGATTTTTTTTTTCGTTTTTTTTTTTTTTTTTCGTTTTTAAAACTTCTCTAGACCCCATGGGAAATGTAGTAAGCGAATTATCGTTGACTTTACCCGTATGTTCATCAGTCGTTTACAATTATTATATTATTCACTCATACTATTATGCATTAGAACACGTTTGAACCTGTTCAAAGTGTTCTACACATCACAAGTATATGCATATCTATTTTAACATATATATATATATATATATATATATACCTTTAGATAATACAAGTGGCATCTCCAATAATTCTGATACGAAATTCCCTTATTCGTATCTCTCGTCGTTTACAACGATGAAAATTGAGTTGAATGATATTATCATCGTAGCAGAAATACTCGTGTGTTATATATAATGTCATTTCAAACGACGACGACATAAGCGTGAGTTTAACATTGCCGCGGGATAAAAATGAGAGAAATTGATAGTGAATTGAGAGTGGGGAGAGAAATGTGAGGAGAAATAAAGGGGAATGTAAGGGAGTAGTATAGAGATCGAGTTCAATTCTGTGTCATAAAGTTTTTTGAGAGCTTTGCTTGATACTTGGAGATCGGTAAGAAAAGATCAACTGTCTTTTTTTTTTTTTTTTCATGTGTCTGTCTCACGCCCTTTCTCTCTCTGGTTCAGTTCTTTTCTTCAGACCAAGTGTTCGGTCGCGTTTGGAAGGCGAAATTGCCAAGGATTATCATTACTTCTGCTCGAAATAATTTCTCTCTCCACTTCAATATTCAACTGTGAAATATATACGAGCAAAACTGAAAATATAAGGATTGGGTTCTAGTAATGTATATGTGTATAGTTAATCTGCTGCAATTTACCATAAACTATTATGCTGGTATAAGCAGTATGAAAATTGGAATAGAAGTGGAGGAAGAGAAAGAGGAAACGAAAAAAAAAAAAGGCGAAGAATTATAAAGTGAATAATTTTATTGATCCGTGTATGAGGGATTCATGAGAATTTTTGCGCGTTTGTAATAATTTTTTACGTGAATTGTATTAATACAGATGTATTTGACTGTTTGTATGGATTATATTTGTAGTGGGAATGAAAAAGAAATAGAAAAAAAAAAATGACAATTTTATTTCAAGCGATCAAGAGATTTGAATGTGGTATTTATTGATTGAAATATATTTTTAAACTCGATTATAATTGTCACAAACAATCATACATAACTCTTTGTTGAAGCAATTGAATTTATGTAACCATACACTTTTTTTGTGTGCCAAAATCTGCCCTACAATTTTATTTATATATATGTATAGAAAAAAAAGCTTTGTGTAGCTGTGAAAATCATTGAAAGACAGAAAAATAAAAAATAAAAATATTCAGATAATACGAGATATAATAATTCAGTGAAATAAATTATTTGCCATTCAGAAATTTTATATTTCCGATTATATAATAGCACTTTTTCTCAACTACATTTATTTATATATATGTTCATTCTTTATTTTTCACATTTAATTATTCCATTGAATTCAAATATCTGTATAGGATTTACTGACAATATCTCGTCTCTCTAAATTATTTATTGTCAATACTTTTTATTATTTATCACAATGATATTCACACGTTAACGCGTATAAAATACAAAATGAATGAATAAAAAGAAAAAAAAAAAAAAAAAAAAACACTCACACATGCAAATAAACAATTGAATTTTTATATTCATAATTGAAAAAATTTTTTGATTGATTAAAAAATTTTATATATAAATTATTATTATTTTTCTTTTTTTCCCGCTCTCTCTTTCATCTTCACTGATATTTTACCTGTCAAATTAATATAAAAAATTATTGAATTATGCATATACCAAAAAATTTTTCTTAATCTTTTTTTATCTATCACTTTCATTTCGTTCTATATAAAAATTTTTTCAAGAATAAAGTTGATATGGATAAACGATGAAATGTAAACGGGTCTCGGTATATAATCTCGGCAAAGAAAATTCTATTCTCAATAATCTATAGATATGTAAATAGCGACAGAATGAATGAAATAAAATGAGGAAGAGAAGGTGGCGGTGAATGCAGATGAGAAAACAAAAAAAAAACAAAAAACAAAAAAAAAAGAATTAAAAAACACAGAAAAAAAAAATAATAATAATAAAGGAGAAAGGTTGCAAAGTGGGTGGAGCTGGCGAATTACGATCGTTCCCGTTTTCCACGTCGTCGCCGGATCTAGGATCTTCATTATCCCCCAAACCACTACCCATCTACCTCCTCCATTTTTTCTCACTCTCCTCTCCTCTCACACTCTGATATCGGTCGTTATCATTTTTCTTTATTCGGAGACGCGCGGCCGATCGGCCGATCGAAAACGGACGCCTCGATAATGGCAACTGAATGCGAAGGAAAGAAAAAAAAAAAAAAAAAAAAAAAAAATAGAAAGTCAAATAAAGAAAAAAAACGCAGAGTTAAACCAGCCCCCGTGGCGCCTTCATTGCACACACACACACACACACGTGAATACACACAATTCCATTAGAAATTCCGTTAGTGAAATTTCTTATACTTTTTTTCCCCCAAGCAACATTTCTTAATATAAAATTCATATAATGGCAATTTATTCTGTGACCAATTTTTTTTTTGTTTCCCCCATATTTTTATCTTTTCTTTTCTTTCTTAATTTTTTTTTTTTATTTTTTTTTTCTTTTTTTTTTTTTCATTTAACGTCATCTCCCCTTTACCATCGCATATATTTACTCTTCTCTCTCTGTCCAATCATCTATCGCCCAGTTATCAATTTACTAAATTGCAAATCAATATCAAAATTCCCAACGCGTCCATCCACAGTCCGAATCAAAAAAAAAAAAAAAACAAAAAACAAAAAACAAGGGGAGAAAAAAAATATGCCAAAAGCCAAATAAAAATTGAAAAAAGGAAAAAAAAAAACAACAACAACAAAGTAGAATAAAATAAAAAAATATACAGAGTAAATAAAAAAATTCGTATAAAATGAAGGGATGAAAAAAAAAAAAAAAAATTACAACGTTAGCTATTTATTCTCATTCAATATTATCCCATTTTTAGGTTGATCGTTTACAAAGTGGAATGAAAATTTATCTAATGGCTGTGGCAGATATTTTTCTATCTATATATATTATATACTTTATATTGCAATACATATATATATACATTTATATATATATATATATATATATATATATATATATATATATATATATTTATATATATAGGACAAGTGGGGTTAACGATCAAGTGGCATTTGCACACGAGACGTATTGCAATAATAGGGAGAAAAGGTCATGGGAATAAAAAGGGCGTGTGTGTATATCTACAAAGAGAGAGTGAGACAGATTGAATATATATATACATATGTGATACGAATAAAAAGATAAAAAAAAAGTGAGAGAGAGAGAGAGAGTAGAAATCCATATAAAATCGACGATCCATTCGTTCGATCCACATAATAATACTCCATGTTTTATTCCACATTTTTATTTATTTTTTTGTCATCTCTCACTCACCCACTCCCTCTCTCACTCTGATACTCAATATAAATCCCACCCTCATTGCAACACCCTCTCATTCCCGTATGTGAAAAAAAAAAAAAAACATAGGGAGGAATAGAATAATATAAAATGCACGATTCGATTTTTATATATACATACGAGTATGTGTAGAAATAAAACGAAAAAAAAAAAAAAATTGAGAGGGAACAGGAAAAAAAAAAAAAAAAGTCGACAAGTTGAAACCCGTTGAGAATTCGGTCATATTGTCAAAGTCCATGGGCCGTGTAATTGCGACCTGATGCCTTCTCACATTCTCAACACACTCACATACTTATACATATATATTGTCCTATGTACAAAAGGTTCTCGCTCAAGTTACTGTGGCCCCGGACGTCCGTCTTCCAAAGGCGTGTCGGGCAAAAAGCCGTAATGCGCCCCCTCGTTGAGTGACCATATAACTTGTCTCCGTCGTTTCCCATTGTACAAAATACCAGCATTATATATACATATTATATATATATATACCTGGAATATGAATAAAGTGAATGAAAGAGAGAGAGAGAGAAAGAGAAAGGGAACACCTCAACGACTCAATTACGAGATCAAACGTGTCCCCATCCGCATACCAAAATCTGTCTCGTGGTAAATCACAATCAAGTGGTACGGCCATAGTCCAAACCCTCTCATATATATAATGTATATAATATGTAGAATATATAGGTGTGTGTGTGTGTATGTGTGTGTATATATTTTGGTATGTGGAGTGGTGAGAAAGCGGTTACGAGCTCACACTGTGCAGCCACTCCAACTTGAGCTGCATTTTTCGTTAAACCAGTTTACGGCGTCGAACAAACTTTTGCTTCACGAAGTTGAGCAATCGATTTATATCCCTCTGCTTTGGCTTTACCTCTCTACCACATACACACATATACATAAATACACATATGTATATAAGTGCACTTTGTCCTTTGTCTCTTCTTTACCGTCACCTCATTCTTCACTTCTTCACTTCTTCGTCTTATCCATAATTTCACTTTTTTTTCTTACTCTTGTTTTTTTTATTTTGTTTATCTACATTTGCATGTTTGTACGCGCTCTACGTCACATTCTCTGAATATAAACTCGTATATATGTGTATTATCCACTGAGACAAATCGCAAATCGCATTGTTATAGGAAGAGAGAGTAGAATATATTTAATATTAATTTTTTTGTTTTCACTTCTTTTCATAAATTTAAACAAAAAAAAAAAATAGAGAGTAAAAATAAGTAATTGAATAACAATTAAGAGTTTTTATATTTTTGTAATTTTTTACTCTTGTTTTTAATTCATATATTAAAAATTATAATGGAAAAAAAAAAAAATAATAATAAATTTTTTATTTATTTATTTTTTACTATTTTCATTTCTTTACGATGTATTTTCAATGTAAATAGTGACATAAGTGAATTGTGATGTATGTGTATGTGTGAATAGAGAATAGAATTGATAAAAGAATTTTTTTTTTTTTTGTGTTTTATATTATGAAGAAAAAAAAAAAATATATATATATTTTTTTTTTTGATATGTCGTTTTATCGGTTAACAAATTGACGCACCTTGCGGTGTTGGTTTTCATTTTCAGCGTCGTGTCGTTTTCATTATATTCCACTGCGCACGTGCTAGTAAATTTTTTTCATCTTCCTCCCACTGTCACTCTCTATCTCACTATTGTATATACAATTGTTTTTTTTTGTTTTATTTTCAAGCTCTTTCATTTTTACAAAAATTTTCCCGTTTCTCTCATTCACCTCCTGCACATGCACACGCTTGTCGGTTTCAGGTGTTTCGGAAAAACAAAAAAAAAATAGAGAATCCGCCTCGGGGGTCCACAACGTACCAGAAAAACAATAATAATTATAATAATAATAAAAGAGAATAAATGAATAAACAAAAAAAAAATACTGAGAATTTTATTTACGTAGGATTTGTTGTGGTCTCATGAGAGTGAAAGAGAGGGAGAGCGATATAATAGCACACAATTTTTACTCGTCCATGGATATAAAATATAGTGAACGCAGATATACAAATCCACTAGGACACTAAATAAAAAATGATTTTCGTATATTCACATTCAAATAATAGAAATAAAAAATAAATAAATAAAAGAAATTTATTTATTTTATTCATTTTTTTTTTTTTTTTTTCATTCCCTTCACTTTTATCTTTACAAAATCACAATAAAATCCAAATAATCCAATGTAAATAACAATTAAAATTCTACATACAGATATAATTTATTCATTTAAAAAATTTCCCACAGTCTTGAGAACAATTAAATAAATAAAAAATAATATATATATATATCTATATATTTATTTATTATTATTCACTTTTCTTTTTTTTTTTTTTTTTTTTTTTTCATCATCATCATCATCATTTTTTTTTTATTTCAATTCTCTTAAGAGCGACATAGTCCAGATGTCGACTGTGTGGCAATATTCCCACGAGGTATACACATTATTTATCGTCAGTTTAGCAAAGTAATAATCGTTTTGTTCGTGATGTAGTGAGGTAGTGATGGTAGTTGCTCGTTGAGACAATTGGCAATGGCATCTCTAACTCTCCTCTGTTCCCCCACTTATTTTATTCTGCACTTCTCTGTTTCTCATCCCCCATCTCTTCCTCATCCTACACATATATAAATATCTTCCTTGTCTTTGCAGACAAACATTAAAGGCCTCTCGCACTGGTCTTTTATACTCGTTACATACCTTTGGTTTACCTCTTTCCTTTTTTTTTTTTTTTTTCTTTTATCCTTCATTTTTACTTTTTACTCTTCTTCATCTTTGTCTTTTTGTCTCTCTCACTTTTGCTTCGCATTGTATTTTTCTCACGAGTATATGTAATGTAAATGGATACGTATACTCATACCGACATTTTATTTTTCTCCCGTACGCATTTAATAGAATGAAGTGGCACTGGCGGTAATTTCGTTGGGTGGTTTTCATTATCGGTATTAAGAACACCGAGCACGAACACCCAAGAGACGATGATACCACACGAAAAACAAAGAAACGCGCAAGAAACTTTATTCTGCCTTTATATACTTTGTCAATATACAGTGATATATATATATATTATTTGATTTTCTCTCATTCATTCACTTTATCTCACCATTTCACATTTGCATTCGTATCTTTTATCTCTCTATTTGTAATGAAATACACAAAATTTTATACAATTTATAATTTTATTGAAATTAAATTCAATCGACAAACACAATTAAGAAATTAAAATTTTTCTATTAAATCCCAATTAAATTTAATTATATAATTTTTTTTTATTATTATTTTTATTTGTTTGTTTATTTGTATTTTTTTGTTTTTTTTTTTTTTTTTTTTTTTTTTTCTTTACTGATTTATTTAACAAATAATTTTCACTCAATTAAATTATTTTTTTCCACACGCTCGCAATAAATCAATATCAAAATTATAAAATATATCCAAAAAAAAAACAAAGAAAAAAATTAAAATTAATTATATGTAAAAATATTTCACTTCTTTCATATATTAAATCTATTCCTTTTTTTTTTTTTTTTATTTTTCTCTCTCTATTTTTAATATTACTCAGTTTACACTTCATTATCTCTCACCGTACGTGTACACCAATTCTATATACTTCTCTAATGTACATATATACATGTATATGTGTATGTAAGACACGAACTCACATGACAATGACAACGAAAGTTCATTTCGCATACTCACACACACACACACTAATGTTAACAAGCGCAGACGACCCGACACATGTACAGTGATCTTTAGTAGTAATAGTACGATAGAAACAGACAGTGAATATAACTATATAGAGATTTTCTGTGCAGGCGCAGACACGAATATACGTGTATACAATTTGCGACATGTGCTCCTTCCCTCTTAATATCCAAGAGCGACATTACAACGAAAACGGGGACGCATGACCTGACTATACTACAATACATACACATATATATAGAAGCAACGATTTCATAATCCCACCCTCGGTAGCTGGACCCGCCCAACTGATATACACTCACGTCGATACTTGGCGAAGAAAGAGATGGGTACACACAGAAGAGAGCACAATTGTCAGACGTTTTATGTGTACGTGCATTTATTTTTTTTTTTTCTTTTTCTTCTTTAATTATATATATATATATATATAAAGAGGAAGATAAAATGGACATTGTTATTGTTCGTTTTCTAGTCGATCTGCACCGAGCTCTTTTCTCTTTCGACCCGGTGTTTCAAACGTTCAAATTGATTGCAACCGCACGTAAATGTAAAAGGGTACGAGAATGTAGAGAATGAGTCGATGTTTCGGTATATAGATTGAGAGGGTGAAAAATAGACGGTGGACGTGGTGGTGAAATAAACAAAAAAAAAAAACAAAAAAAATTGTGATTTATTTTACACGTTGAACAGAGAGGAAGAGGGAAAAGAGATTGGATACTATGGTACGTTGATAAAAGAAGGTGAAGAATTAAATAATGATAATAATAATAAATTGAATGAGAATAAAAATTTATAAAGTGAAGATACATAAAAAAAAAAAAAAAATTTTTGTAGCCCCTCGACACTTGGCAATTTCGCGCGTGCCAATTAAATTTCTCTTCGAGCGTGGCCAACGAACATTAACAGGTTGAAACTTGCAACGTGATATAGAAAAAAATAAAAATAAAATTTATATTTTATCTTGTTTTCTTTGGATATATATATATATATATATATATATTTTTTTTTTGTTTTTCCAAGTTTTATTTGTGTTTGATATTTTATTTATATTTATTTCAAAATTTATTCATTTAATTTGTTGTTTTTTATTTTTTTTTTCTCTGTGATTGGAGTTTTACTTTTAACGTTGTTACGTGAAAATGCCAATAGCCATGAAATGAATCTGTGTACAAGTCAATTTGTTATATCTGTTAATAGTGTAGGGTATGTAGAAGAAAAGAGAGAGAGAGAGAGGAATAGGAGTGAGTATGCCAATTATACCGAGATACGATTCAATTGAATTCAATTTCCACATTTTCATCCCCCTCACTCGTGAATACACTTGATGTCCGCCACTGTACAGACTTCACGGGCAAAAGGAAATTTCACTAGTCAATTGAGAGAGGAATATAGTGAGAAAGAGAAGAAGACAAGAAGGAGAGTAAGTGGATGAAAATGATACAGAGATAGTGAATGAGACAATTCAAAGAGTGACAATGTATTGCACGGACTAACTTTTAGATAAATCAATTGTCCCAAATCGACACACCAACATAACATTGTATACATACAAATATATTTTATATCCAGTTCGATCAAATTTCATCCACTCACAATTTCATATTATAAAATATCAAAAAATACTATTTTGACAATGTCAATTACAAAAAAAAAAAAAAAAATTTTTTTTTATATTTATTTTCTATATTATCATCCATTAGATTTATATCAAAATATCAAATATCAAATATCAAATAATATTCCAAATAATCACAATAACAATAAATAAAATAAAATAGAGAAGGATCATGATGAAAAAAAAAAAAAAAAAAAAAAAAAAATACGGAACAAATTGCCCTCTCGGTATTTTGATATGCCGTTAATTCAAGCCATACGTAAATAAAAATAAAAATAGCGAAAAAAAAAAAAAATAATACACATGTGCATAGTAGTGATCATTGAAATACATTGAAAAGAATATAATACATATTAATATGTATATGTGTATGTGTATGTGTATGTGTGTATGTGTATTGTAGTGGATGATACTTAATGAGAAACAGGCATGTCGGCACGCACGGTCCGGAAGGAACGGGAGCTGTACATAAGAAGTTAGGCCGCATGAAGTAATAAATAAAATTAAAAAAAAAGAGGAATGAGGAAGAAAAAAAAAAAAAAAGATCAGGGAGAGAGGAGGCAGAGGCAGAGAGACAAGCAAGAATATAAAGGAGGTAAGAGAGAAGAAAAGAAATGAAAAAAAAAGAAAAAAAAAAAAAAAGAAAAAAAAAACTGAGATATAGAGAGCGTTTGCGCGCGAGAGCCAACCCGACAAGAACGCGGAAATGGTGAGATATCAGAGTGAACTTACTCGCTAGAATAAAGAGACGTGGAAGGAAAGAATATAAAGAAAAAAAAAAACAGAAAAAAATTTTAAAAATGATAATAAATAATAAATAAATGCGCACACGGTTGACCTACGTGGTGGAACGTGAAACGGAACAAATGTTCATCGGTACTTTTTCAACCTTTCGTCATTTTATTTCAATAAACAAAAACAAACAAAAAAAAAATAAAATAAAATAAAATAATTTCAACTCGATTAATTTTGTAAATGAATAATTGATCATAAAAAAAAAAAAATTTTTTTTTAAAAATCCACGTACGATAAAATATAATTTATATAAATTAAAAAAAAAAAAAAAAAAAGATCTCATTATTGTTTACTTTTTTTTTTATCCTCCCATAAATAAAAAAATTCATTCGGTGTATTATAAATATTTTCAATGTTTCTGTAATGGAAGAAAAAAAAAAAACACATAAATACATATATAAACAATTGTTTAAACATAATAATAATAATAATAATATATGCATGAACTTGTAGATGTGGATTTACTGAAAATGTTTTCACACTCCGGGCTATAGTTGACAAGGCCTTGGGCGTTTGTCTATTTTCCAACTGGATAACAGGATATAAACAACGAGTGAAGAGAAATGACGACTTCACTCTCTCTCATTTTTTCCTTCACTCCACATATCTGTCCCTGTGTGTGTATGTGTGTGTGTGTATGTGACACATAACACAAAAAGAAAAAAAAGAAATTATTCGTTCGAATGGATCAGAGCTTGGGACAGTACGTAATTTGAGTGAGCGAACGTCATGCGTTGCTTTATGCAGTCTCGTATACATTCGAAGAATTGAATGAAAAAAAAAATAATAATAATAATAAATATAAATAAAAAAATTGGCAACAGTGCGCATTACATCGACTTTGTGCTCAGTGAAATGGACTTCAATACTCGACTTTTTTTTTCTATTTTTTTTTTTTTTTTTTTTTTTTTGTTTACAGGAAATTTCTCTTACTCTTTGCAAACTCATCGGAGCTTATTTCTTTATCATTTTGTTACGAAAAAGATAAAAATATTTTGTGTAAGAGAGAAATTCTGAACGTTGACGTGGAAGTTTCTTAATGTTCACTGTTGCGAAATTAACTTTTCAATAATGAAATGATACGGCATTTAAGTTTTGTATAATAAAAAAAAAAATAATAATAAAGGAATTCAATCAAGAATCGATTGAGATTAAATTTGATATTTTATATGAGATTCTTTGTACAATTTGTATTATATTATTTAATATTTGTATAATAAAAATAATAATTTTTTTTTTCTCTATTCAACAACCGAGTTTTTGTACAAAGTAACAAACAGAGATAAAAAAAAATATCCAAGAATTAATAGATGAACTTGTAAAAGTCCGAAATGATAAAACGAATGGTGATGATATAAAGAGACGAATAAAAAAAAAGAAAAAAAAAAAAAAAAATGACCACATTCTAAAAATGTGTCTTGATCTCATCGAAAATTCTGTACGTACGACGCGTTGCCCATCAGCTTCATTCGTAACGCTGGACGCAAGAGATTTTTTTTCCACCCCTGAGTAACATCAATAACCCAACGTGAATCCCACTGGTGTCACTGAAAATCCCACAAAATTTCCTTTGTCGTTTTCTCTTACACTACCAAGCTCCAACCAAAACACCGAGGGAAAACCCGTTGTGCCTGGTATTTTCTCTTGCTCACCACCACCACCACCACCACCGTCGTCGTCGTCGTGACCATCTACCCAACACACAAGAGATACGAGTAAATCACGACGTGGTGCACGCGAACGTAGGGCTGTACTTTGAAAGTTAAGCCCCCTGGTGAGTGGTTAGGAAGAATTTAGACTCTACATGTATATACAGTTGGATATCTCCAGACTAGATACAGTTTGGAAATGCGACCAACCCTGAAAAATCTTTTCCCTCCCTCTGTTCCTCGTAAAAATGTGAATAAAGAAAAAAAAAAAAACAAAAAAAAAAATCTACGTCCATTTTCAGTCTACTCTCTATCCCCCATCACACACTCACTCTTTTTTTGTTTTCCTCTCTTTATTTATTTCTCTATCTTTTGTACATACACACTCGCATGGTCTCATGAGGTAAATGGAGATTTGAAAAGAAAAGAGGAAGCCGTTGAAATCCGATCTATGAAGAAGAGTCTCCGTAGCTCGTGGTCGATTCCAAGAAATGAAAATGTCCAAACGTATGTGAACGTTCCAAGAATAAATTTACGATTCATCTCGTACTTGGACTGTGTCACACTGAAAGTGGATTGGAAAAGTCTCACGGTATCAAGAAAGAGAAAATGAAAAAAAATAAGAAAATGAAATGAATGAAGAATATCCATTTTTCCGCATCGTCAATTATTTGTTAGACACCGTCGAGAGAAAAAAACAAAAAAAAAAAAATGAATAAGAGAAAATGGATTTTCACGTTACATTTGAGTGATATGTTTGATGATTATTATACGTGACAATAAAATACATGATTTTTATCAATATAATCGAAGAATTGGATATTCAAATTGAAATATTTGACAGTAGTTATTTTATTCATAATCCATCTAGTCATTATTTTCTAACAGAACAACTCAAAGTATTAAATTATAAACATAAAAATGTTAAGAAAAAAAAAAAAAAAAAACTCTGAACAAACGACCAGTTGTGATTCCAACTTGAACAACAAAAAAAAAAGGAGAGAGGGTGGAGAAGTAAAAATAGAATAAAAAAATTATAATATTATTATTCATAATGATATACTTTTGTAAATGAAGTTGTGTGGGTATTGATAAAAAGAAGGAAAATCCTCTTTCTCCACTTCGCATTTCTTCGTCATGGTTTTTCGTAATAACGAAGGTCCTCATGAAGCAGAGACGTTTTCCTACCAGTGCCACCCAGTCTGCAGCAGCAATATACTACACACACACACACACACACACACACACTGGGAAACCATTCAAGACAAGTGAATGCAACGGACATCAATATATATATATACCAGTTGGATCGTAAAGCTTTTATGAGAGTCGTATAAAAGTTGAAGGAAGAGAAAGCGCCACTTGGCCAGGCGTCCGCACACCGTCGAATTTAGCTTTTCCACAAGAACTAACTCACCCAAGCGTATTAGTGTCTCTCTTTCATTTCTCTCGTCATCGTCAAGTCACGTCATGCTCTTAATATTCCAACTCAACGAATCGTCGTCAAGTATCTGTGTGTGTGTGTCTTTCCTCGCGTAGTTTCCATAAATAAAATTTAAATTGACGAATCGTTATGAATAAAAAGTATCAAATATATATATATATATAATATGAATAAAAACTTCAAATATAATTTTATAACTATTTTATATTTTCCGCTGTAAATGTTGTACAACAACCAATTAAATTATCATCACTAACAATGTCATACTTTTAATACCTTTTTTTTTTATTTTTTTATTTATTTATTTTTTAGTTTAGTGAATAAATAATAAAAATTGTATTATTCATCATTTGATAAAAAATCTTATTGATATATATATATATTTTTTTTTGTTGTTGTTTTTATATTAAATATTATTATTATATTGATATTATAAAATTGATACACTTCAATTTTATCACACAATTCATCATCATTTACTATTGTCGTATCTTTCCTATCTCACGCGTTATATTTATGGTGGGTGTCACCACACAAATGATTATTCAATGGTACACAATTAGTCACTTGACACTTGTGTGTATGTGTGTGTGTGATAAAATACATAACCCAACACTTACACTACATCATCCCCCCATTTCTCTCGCCCCCTCTTCTTCCTTCCCTCCTCACTGTACACTCTCATTCTTTCAATCCACCCTAACTATCACCCACACTCCCACTCCCACCACTTCACTATTTTCAAATGTATATATTTCATTTCTTCCTCCCTCTTCTCTCACCCTCTCACCCCAGGTCTTTACTCGAGTGATTGACGTACAGCCCCACCATACAAATTGAAGAATAAAATACAAAAAAAAAAAAAAAAAAATCCCCCAAAAAAAAAATTATCCACAGTAATTTAATAGTTTTTTTTTTTTTCTTCATCTTTTATTCTCTTTCTCCGTATATATATTTTTTTTGTTTATATATTCAATACACTTTTGCTGGTGAATATTTACTTTTATCAGTCAAAAATGGGAAAATAAAATTTTTTTTTTTTATTTTATTTCATTTGATTTTTTGTTCGCGTGTATACAAATGAGGCACGGAAAATAAAGAGACGAGTGAAGAGTAAAATTTAAAAACAAAAAAATACACACACACACACACACACACACGTGTATATAATATAAAATAAAGAGTGAAAAGAGGAAGAAGAGGAAAAAAAAAAAAATTGTACGGGTGGTGGCAACCCGAGACAAGTGAAATGGGTGAAAGAAAAACGGTGTTTTCACCGGTAAACACGTCGTACCAATCTCTACCTCTTCTCCTTCTCTCCCCTCGCCCTTTATGCCCTTCTCCTCACCACCTCTCACATTCACACACTCGCGTTCACGTGGACTTTATATATATTTATATACATTTACGATATAATTCCTCATTCGTCTGACGCTCACGAAAGTGTTGTATATATATATTTGAAATGAAAGCCCATTCTCAACTGCATATATATAAAATTCACTCTCAGAAGAGCATTGCCATTGCACGAGAGAGTTTTTGAACGTTATTCAAACCTCTTTTTCCTTTTTTTTTTTTTTTTTTTTATATATTTTTTCTCTGTGTACTTTTGCTTTTCTATCCACGCAATCGTCCCCTTTCACTTCTTTTGCATCCCCTTCTCTTTTACTCTCAATAGTATTTTTGTTTTTTTATTTTTTTTTTTCGTTTTTTCTTTCTCTCTTGTTCTCTTTGTAGGCAGTGGTATTCTTTCATTGCCATACCCCAGCAACGACGCGCGTCTATGCAACCTCATCCATCCCACTAACACCCATTTATATATATATATATATATATGAATATATTTCTTTTTTTTTTTTTTTTTTTTGTACTCTGGTGCTGCAACTCAACCCCACACCTCAACACTTTTCTCTGGTATATATGAAACAATAAAAGCTTTCAGCATTTGGAAAAAAAAAAAAAGAAGAAGACGATGGCGATGGCGATGGCGAGGAGAATGAAAAAAAAAAATAAAGTGAAATGGTGTATGAGTTTTTCTGATTTTTATTTATTTATTTATTTATTTATTTTTTTTTTTTTTTTTGTATTCATTTAGTTGGGATTTTTTTTTTCGTTGATGAAAAAATAAAAACAAAAAAAATTGAGAAAATAAGATTTTTATTTGTATAAAATTTTTTTTTTTCTTTTACTTATTACGGGTACACGATTGTGGTTATCTGACAGTTATTTTTGAGATTACAAATGTACTGGGAGCTCCGCGTATATATTAATTTGGAAAAAAAAAAAAAAAAAAAAGAATGTAATAAATTTATTTGTAAGTAGAATTAAAATGAGTTAAATGAAAAATATTTATTATAGTTGAGAGTATTTATATAAATAAATAAAGACTTTTATTTTATGATATACATAAATTTTTTTTTTTTTTTTTCAATTTATTGCAATTGTGAGTTGAAAATCTTAACCCCAACCCACACACATAAACCCAAATTATAATTAATATACATATTAAACCTAAAAAGAAAAAAAAAAAAAAAAAATCTTTTTTTTTTATTAAATCCTTAATTCATTTTTACCCTCATTCACTTTTATTCTCCTCATTCTCGTTTATTCATTTATTTATTCCCTTTTATTTTATTTTATCGTCTTTTGATTTTTTTTTTATTTTCTTTTTTTTTTTTTTTTTTTTTGTTTTTTTTCTTCCAGAATTTATATATCTCACGGCGCGCGTTCTCATCGCACGAATAGATATAAGTAATTACTAATTAAGCAGCTCAAGGAATAGAGCGTGGAAAACGATGAACTGCCCCCAGGGACCCGCGCATATATTCATCCCCACTATCCCTTGCACTATTTACTCCCACTCTCATTCATTATCCACCGTCGTTTGCTGCTCATCGTGAGCGCGTGTCATCGACCCCCACGCGCATTCACGCGGGCATCACTACGTACAAACAATACATATCTATATATTTATATATAAACAATAACAGTATTAATACATATATACATATATAAACATTCACACGTAATATTAAAGTCACAGAGTATAATTTCATAAATGACGACTTGAGTTCATCTACGAAATCCAATAAAATAATAATAGGAGACGGTAAAATGAGTGAGTGAAAATTATGTGAGATAGAGTAAAAGATAAGGATTTTACTTCATCATATGTTTCACTCAGTTTTCACACTCAACTCCAATGTAAATAATTACACTGTGTATGATAATTGTAATTAGTATATAGGCTGATTAGTATATGCAGACATTAAAGTCTCACAACGCGAGAATTTACTTGATGAGAGAGTGAGAAGCAGTAGAAATTTATTTGTACAAACAATAATGAGATAAAGTGAGACAAGTATGAAAAGGAAATGAATACAGTTAGTGAGAGTAAGAGAAGAGAATAGAGAGAGAATGAGAGTAGTGAATAATAAGATACAATAGTGACATTGCGAACGTATTCAAATTCAGCAGCAGTTGATCGCTTTAGTGCAGTATTATAATTGGTACTACCAAAAGTTTGTTGCTAACGGACATGTATATGTGTGTGGGTGTGTGTTTGTGTGTATATATAAACAAAACAAATACTCAGAGTGTCGTGTGGAGCATTTGCTAATTAACCAAATCCCATTTATTAACGTTACAACTAAGAGAGTAAATTAACTAAAGTTACTAATGCAAAGTCGTGGAATCATGGAAATGATTCATTTTATAAATCTTTTTTTTTTATTTCAGGATTATTATTATTATTTTTTTTTTTTTTCTTCTTTATATCCAACATTTATTTGAAATAAGAGTGAAATTATTTACGGATTAAATAATCGATGAATTTTCAATTAATAAATTGCAATTAGAAATTCGATATTTAAAATGTAAAATTGTTTTTTTTAATTATTCATTTTTTTTTTTCATTTTGAAAATATCTCATTAAATATTGATTTTACGAGAAAATTATACAGGACATAAATAAAAGATTGTCAATTTTCCTACAATATTTATTCCACACTTTTTCTTCTATGTCTATTTATTAATAAAATATTTCAAGTTGAAAATAAAATAATTTTTCATATTTTCCCTTCTTTTTTTGTTTTTTGTTTGTTTGTCAATACAATTGTATTGTACTATGATCATTATTATTATTTATTTATTTATTATTTTATTTTTCGTTTATATTTTTGATGCAGATGTCAATGGACTGCGGAATGCTTCAGTTGACATACCAGAAGCAGTTGCAGTCGGTTCTACCGTCACGCTCACTTGCCTCTACGACCTCGAGAAAGACCTTCTATATGCGGTAAAGTGGTACAAGGGTACGGCCGAGTTCTACAGATACGTGCCAAAGGAGATGCCACCAATTTCCGTATTTGGTGATTTTGCTGACAACATTGATGTAAGAATAAATATATAATTATTATTTATTATAATATAAAATTAAAATTAATAATTATATTGTCAATGAAATTAATTGATAAAATTAAATTTGTATATAATATCCAGTGCAGTAGGAAAATTAAGTTATAAAAAGAAAAAAAAAAAAAAAGAATAAATTATAATTATAATTTAATAATTGACATTTAATATTAATACGATTGATTCAATTGTTTGTATACACTTTGATAATTTAATTTTCTACATCCATTGAATATTTTATATTAAATTATAATTATCACTGTCATTAAACGCAACACACTCAAATGTCATTATTATAATATAGAACTATTGCGAATTTTCGTGCTCTCATGTCACAAACAAACACTCAATTTGCATCAAAATATCCACACACACACACATCCATATATTGTTATTGCTTTGATGAACATTCCAGATATTATATCAATTACATTAATTATCGAATAATTGATTATTAAAATTATATTATCTTCTCTCTATAACAATTAATTTTATAAACATCATCACAATCCTGTACATTAAAATTATTCAACTATAAAATACAATTTTTTTTTTGTTTTTTTATTGAAAATAAATTTTTTAATTATTGTATAAATTATATATAAAAGAGGAAAAAATAAGTGAAAAAAAAAAAATAAATAATAATAATATATTATATATTTATTTCGTGGTATATTGAAATAATAATTCGTTTTTCGCATAAAGTGTCAGAGTTAAAATGAGTAAAATCTATTTGGTTATGTGGGTATATATAAATCGTTTTTACTGTCGTGGATATTTGATCGTGAATATAAATGTATGTGGATAAAATACGTTATAGAATACAATAGTTGTACATGTGCAAATGGAAACCTACAAAATTGATTACACGTGATTTAATATTATGTCAGTGTGGAGGTTACAAATAACATACATGTGTAATAATATAGTGTTTTAATTAATAGTTACTACGATTATATAGATTATATATATATATATATGTGTGTGTGTGTGTGTTTGTGTGGATATTGAATGAGAATCAATTTTAGTACAGTCGATAATGCCATTTTACCACAGTGAAATACGAATTAACTCTTGAATTTCATGTGACATTGTAATTCACATGTTTCAATGTGTATAATATTTGATAATATTTAATATAAAATAAATAAAATAATGTACAATAATTAATTTGATAATTTTAATTATTTATTATTATTATTATTTTTTTTTTTTAATTGTAGCAAACAAAAAGTGATGATCATCATGTGACTCTGACGAATGTAACGCAAACTTTGGATGGAAAATATCGTTGTGAAGTGACAAATGATGTTGATTTTCACACAATTATAAAATACGATTATATGCACGTTGTCAGTGAGTAAAAATAATTGAATTATTTTATTTATTTATAATTAAATAATTGTAACTTCTTTTTTTTTCATTTTTTCATTTTTCATTGTGTCAATAATAAAATAAAAATATAAAACATTCTTAGAATTGTAAAATAAAATTAAATATATAATAATATTTTTATTATTTTTATATCAACTCACATTCAATACAAAATTGTATTTTCATTATTGGCATTTGTATATTTATTAAATCAATGAAAGAAATGCCATTTACAGTGAAATTGAATGTCGGATTTCAAATGAATTTCAACAATTTCTCAACTTCAGGATATCGAATTTATGCTTGCGTAATTTTAAATTATTCAGTTCAACCACTTGAAAAATAATACAATTTAAATTATATTATTTCAATACTATTCAATTAAACATTTAATTACATAATTATAATTTTTACTTTCATTAAATATTCATTTTTTTTTTGTTTTTTTTTTTCATTTCCATCATAATCAATCACCTAGAGATTTTTAATAATTCAAATTCACTCAAGTATTATACAATTACATTGAAATAATAAATCAAATAATAAATAAATAAATAAACAAACATATCTTCATGATATATTTTATTTTTTGCAGATCCACCCCAAGGTATTCCCGAGGTGATTGTTGAAAAACAGAGATACGCAATCGGTGAAACAGTCAAAGCCAATTGTACAACACCACCCAGTAATCCAACTGCCAATATCAACTGGACTGTCAATGGTTTATCAGTAAGATCATTATAACCATAATAATAATAATTATTATAATAATAATAATCATCATCATCGTCGTCGTCGTCGCCCAAAACTCAAATAAATATAATTAATTTTATTTTTCTTCCACATCAAAATGAAATAATAATTATGACAAATGACCCATCAAACAACAACAAAAAAACTATCTCATTAATTTTTACTAACCCATTATTACTGATATAATAATAAAATAAATAAATAAATAAATAAATAAATAAGAGAGTGATAAAAAAAAAAAAACAAGAACGAATGATTAATGCGTTTTAAAATACTAAACCATGACGCAATAGCTCAAATGGCTGTTATATTACGGTATTATACACTGTAGTAACGTAATAAACTGCTATTTGTGAATTAAAAAAGATATATATATATCAATTTCCCTTGTGTATTTCTCCATCTCAAATATATATATATATATATAATTTTTTTTTTTTCTTCTCTTTTTTATTTTTTTATCACACTTTTCAACCGTTCTCCACCCTCTTCCGCTCGTACAAGCTTTTATAATCGTATAATATCGGTACTACGCGTACATTCAATAAAGAAGAAGGAAAGAAAAAAAAAAAAAAAAACCTGGTACATACACGAATGAACGAAATAGAAAGAGTGAGATTGGATATTCAGCACTAGGAGAATCTGCACATAGTGTATGTATTTTACGAGCAAACCTGAGAATTCGAACGAGTATGTTCATATAGTTCAATGTAGTGGCGAATTACTCCCTGGGTAGACGATGAAGAGTCTATTATATATGAGGCGGAAGAATAAAGAAGGAAGAATAAGAGACGTAAGAATAGATAGTGCGTTTGACGATGAGAGAAGAAGTGAAGAGTTAAAAGTTATAAAGAGGGAGGGGGCGTATACAGAAAGATAGAGAGGGAAAAAAGAGAGAGAGATAGAGAAGTATTATAAACCTGACGTGTAAACGAGGAGCAGGAAGTGACAAGATCCTGGTTGGCAATCCGCGGCGCTTGAGAACGGGTAAACGACCGAGGGAAAAGCGTCCAGTACTGTACTTATACTCTTATATATATTTATACATACATATACACATATATATATATATATACAAACACTTATATCTCATGAGATTTCCAGTTAATTAGTTCTTTACACGAGCTGTAACTATGTAACAACCGTGGGCTTTAGGAACCGCCTTAACGAGTGAAAATCCTCACGTCCCAACTATATACGCATTCTTGTGAAGCGACTAAGTCTCTCGTTTCAATCTTCTCCACTCCCGTCTTTTATATAACCCTCTCATTGTATATATATATATATATATATATATAGACTTATGGATATGTACGCCCTTGGGAAAAAAGATGCGTAATCCATGGGGTTTCACATTGATACATCGACATTACCCAGCCAACAGATTACTCGTTTCAGCTGTAGAATTTATTATTCCCCAGCATCTCACTTTCACATCCTACATCCATTGCATACCTTTATATTAGTGTATATCTCTCTATGTATATATTATTATTACTTTATATATATATATATATGTGTGTGTGTGTAAAAAAAAAAAATATTTAACAATCAAATAAAGTGATAAATTTAATAGAAATATTTGATGAATTATAATTATTTTTCAGTTAAATTCTACACACATGAGAGTAATATATTTAAATGATAATCGTACAAAGACACAAGCCGAATTGGAATTTGAAATAACACAAGATAGTTTTCGTAATGGACGACTTCAAATAACATGTCACGCAAATGTTTTTCAAATTTATGTAAAAGATACAATTGTATTATTGGACGAGGAACGACCAAGACTTGCATCTGTACTTGGTACACGTGATTCACCACACACTGGTAAATAAAATATAATATAATACAATATTATTATTATTATTATTATAATATATTTTATAATTAATTTATTGTAAAAAATTTATATTAAATTATTTGTATCCTGTTACAGGTGGTGCATCGATGCACGCCACAAAATGGTTATGCGTGGTAGCCGCAACTAATTTGCTGCTGAGTAGCTTCAGATAACACCAATGAGCCGAGAGAATTCAAATTGCAACGTAGACACGACATATACACAGTCATACAAATATATACAAATACATTTACAGATGATTACATACAGATGAAAACATAGACACATATACAATTAACTGCAATGCGATATGATACGAGTGATTGAGGGAGGAGAATATTATTGTTGAATGAATATAAATCAAGGATGTAAATACAATTACATCAGATTGTCACGTAAAATGCTGTATGAATATCAAGAGAATTGGGGGAAAAAAAAAAAAAAAAGGGAAAAAAGAAAAAAAAAAACATTTAACAAATAAACGAATTGATAAATCAAAATAATAAATAATAGTAATGAAAAAGACAAGGGGAAGGAAAAAAATGATGAAATTTAATCAAACATTCCATCAATGCGTATAAATATATAAAAATGATTATTCATGTAAAAATATGATAGAAAATTTCAGTGAATCAACATCAATGCGAATATATGGGTAGAAAAAAAAAAAAAATAGAACGAAAAAAAAAAAAAAAAAAAAAATGATTGTGTATTGTGTTTAATTGGAAAACGACAGTCAAAAATAAAAAAATAAAAAATAAAAAAGTAGTAAGGAAAAGAAGTTGTGTAATCTACGTGGAAAAAAAAAAATAATAATAAGAAAAATACTTTAAAAAAAATTAATTATTGTGTTAGAATGATCGATATTCCCCTTCCAACGAGTATCGTAATTAATTGTAATGAGAAATGGAAAAAAAAAAAAATATTAATCAAATAATGTACGGTGTTTTCTATCCTGTAACAATTATTTTGATACCTCCGATTATTAACAGTCAAATGAATAATAATAATAATAATAATAGTAGTAGTAGAAAAATACGCGCAAATACATCCTGTCCAGAATAATAAAATGATTGAGAAAAAGAAAAAAAAAATAAATGAATGAATGAAAAAAAAAAAGAAAATGAGAAAGAAAAAAAAAATTTATAGTAAAATGCTGTTATTGTTTTACGAAATATTTTGTTTTCAATATTGAATAAATATATTATTGATCTTCGTTAAAATAAACCCTGAAAATTAAAATGAAATACAATTTTTTTTTTTTCAAAATAAATTTCATTATTTATTCCTGTATAATCCTTCATATTTTAAAATTACGTAAAAAATATAAAAATTAAATTATTCACGTTTCTCTTATGATTTTTTTTATTTTTTTACCTGGTATTAAATATTTCATCATTGAATAATAATAATAATAATAATAATAATAATCCATTCATTGATTCAATTAAATATCTTTTTTTTTAATCGTAACATAAAAATTCATATGACAAATATTGATATCAATTAATTTTCAGTTAAAAATTAATATGATTCTTATGTATTGCAGTACAGATCAATGGTAGATGACTTATAATTTGACATCTCACTAGAGAATGAAGAAAAAAAAAAAAAATTGATTCATTTTTATAACTATGCACAAATTTATGCACCTTCTTTTTGCATCTGTCCTTGAATTTTCATTCCCATTACATCAATAGTGGCGTCGCGAATTTTACTCTTTTCCAATCCTAACATTTGTATTTTTTCCATTTGTTCAGTTACGTATGCGACTCGTCTGTTGAAATAATCTTTTGCCGATTCTATTGTGTTTTCAACATAGTAACCAGTACCAATATCAACAAGAACGTGTTCAGTATCAGATAATCTTCCTGGTACATACATTGATTCCGTTAACGGTACAAGAATTTCCTTTCCTAAAATGCAAATTGAAATATAATTTTTCAACAGTAAATATCAAATTTCTTAACCTAACCTACAATTCGATAACCATAACCAATAAAATTCTATATGTCGTATAAAAGAAATAAATAAATATACTAAATAATATTTAATCATTAATTTAACCTTTTGTTTCGGGTGTAACTTTATCCAAACAATGTCCAGATTCTTGAAATTTACTCTGTGCTATTTTCAATGTTTGAAGTGATTCTTGAAATACCCCAAGCTCCTTATCCAACTGTTGTTTAAGCAATGTCAATTGCTGCAAATTCAACTTGGTTAAGTCAATTTGTTGAAGATGAGGTGCTTCAGCAGCTGATATCGTTGACATTTTTAATAAATTATAACTTTTATTAACTCTTCAGGTTCAATAATATTTATTATACCGATTAATTCACGTGAAATACACAAGTGAACTCCACAAACTTATAGACTATCGACTCACTCAAAGTACAATGGCCACCCTGTGCATTATTACCAATATGACCATAAACGGCGCGAAACAAAATTGGAATACCATACGCCATCTATTATTTTAAAATACTAACCACAAAATAAATATAGCAACACTGTCAATAAGACAGGAAAATTCTTTCTTACATGTGATAAAATGTTTCTAAATAAATAAAACTCCATCACATATTTCTATTTCTTTTTTACCATCATCAACTTCTCAATAATAAAAAATACAAAACCGACACAAATTTTCAGACGTATATATATATATATATATATGTACACAAGTCAAAGTTAATATGGCGCCGCGTCGAAAAAGCCTCCGATTATTACAACAATCTTCATTAAATAATGAATCACCGAAAGAAAATAATTATTTACGTGGATTAAGTGCATATCATAATCGTGTTAACAGACGGAATACAATAAGAAATGAACGAGTTAAATCGGTGAGTTATATTATTATAATTTTATTTTATATTTTTTCCTTTTCACTTTCATAATTATTCTCACTTATCTTCACGATTGTCAATGGAGCAAGCACCTGTTGCTTCAATTAATCATCACCATCTAATAATTATTTATTATTTAATAATTAAAAAATATTATATATAAATATAATAAAAATTAATTTTATTATTTATCGTATAAATTTACTGTAAATTAAAATCGCCCATTCATATATACATAAATAACCGTTGAAATTCAAATTTTAAATCAATAATCGAATGATCATTCGCAAAAATAATCACGTCATATTATAAATATTTTAAAAAAATAATAATAATAAATAAATATAATAAAATATATTTTTTACAATAAATATAAATTATATAAATTTCATTTCTTCTATTTTCTCTCCGTGTTTTTTTTTTTTTTTTTTTTATTATATATTTTAGGGTTTCACGAGGGCTTGACTTCTCTCCCCCTCGCCTCTGTCTACCCACCTCTTTTTTCCCCCACATGGTCAATCCCTCTCTTATACAACAAACTTACATATATACACAACTCTCTCTCTCTCTCTCTTTCTCTTTCTCTTTCTCTCTTGTATGGTCAACTATCGACGCGACTTATAACCGTTCAGTGTATATTTATTATCAGTTGTGTTTCAATCGTTGTAAACGCCGTACATTTAAATTAAACAAATAAATATAGTGAATTTTATATAATTTTATAAGTATATAATTATTCAAGTGTTTTGGTTTTATTATGTGTGTATAATTATTTTATTGATTATCAATAGAAATTTGGAGAAAAGGCCAAATGTGATTTTTTTTTTTTGTTTTTTTTTTTTCTCATTAATTATTATATTTGATAGTACAAATTTAATTTTTGGATGGTAACACTTGATGTATATATAAAAACTTTGTATGACGTATTAATTTTTTATTGTTACATTGACCGACTTCTATGCATAGAATTTTGGTCACGCTCGTTATGCGTTCGGGTTATTGAAAAAAAAAAAAAAAAAAAAAAAAAAAAAAAAAAAAAAAAATCATAACACGTGTTAAAAAATATTTATAATTCATAACACACAATTATTATACACACAGTATATTAATTTTCACTTTCGCAATATTTTTAATACACAATATATATCAACAGTTATTATTAATAAATAATTAATACATGAAAAAAAAAAAAAAAAAAAAAAAATTTTTTTTTTTTTTACATAATCATGTGTTACATATATCCAGTAAAGAATTTAAATTGAAATAAAATAATTGATCAATTTTTATTAATTTAATTACACGTAAAAAATTATTTATCATTTAGAAAATTTATATTTATTATTATTATTTATTTATTTATTTATTATTTTTTTTTTTTTCTTATATTTACAAAATGTTGGAATTAATAAATTTTTATTTCCTGAGAAATTGCAAAAGAAAGTTCGAATGATTAGTATTCGGAACGAGGAAGTGGGTTAACATAAGGGTAAGAGGAAAGAGAAAAAGGAAAAAGCCGAGGAGAAGAGAAGAAAGAGAACGGTGAGGGGTAGGAGGATTGAAGGGGGGAGGCCTTTTCTCCAAGTTTTAGAACACACATCGCAGGTGAATTGGGTCTTAGTTCACGAATCTTAACTGCACTTGGTGACAAAATTTTTTTTTTTTTTTTTTTTTTTTTTTTATTTAAATTCATTCAGTACCGTTCATAAATTTTATATTTGCCATTGATTGAGACGTTAATTTATTCATACATTAACATAAATCCAAACACATAGAATAATTAATTATAAAAATTAAAAATAATAAATAAATAAATAAATAAAGAGAATTTTTCACAGGAATAATTGACATTAAATAACGAATAAATAAGTAGAAAAAAAAGAAAAAAAAAAAAAAAATGCGTGATTGAATGATATAAAGTGAATTTATTTACTTTTTTTTTTTTTTTTTTTTCCTTAATTTTCATCAGTGTAAAAATAAATAATCAGATAAAATTGTAAATATGTATAAAATACGATTGTACGTTGTGCCAGAACAAGATGAAGAAATATCAGATGATATTAATATTGATAATATAAATAATTTACCAATAATACAACGTAAAAATTCACGACGTCCCGGTACAATTCGCGTCAATGTTATACAAAAAACACGTAAAACCATCAATGATAATTACAATATAAATAATAATTATCATCCAATAAATACAACAATATCAACAATAAATAAAACACAAATAACAAAACGTATAGCAATTGAAAAATTATCACGAAATAGAAGATCTTTACGATTAAATGAACGTGAAATAATTAAATCATCCAAATTAATTAAAGCCAATAATGAAGTTGACAATACAAGGTCCATTGAAATCAATCAACAGTATAATAATAATAATAATAATAACAATAATAATACAGTTATATATCAAAGGAAAAACAAGTTGAACGGGTACAGGGTAAGTTTCACTCTGTTATTTTTCTCCCCTCTCACTTCTTTCCTTCACTGCCAATTTTTTTTTTTTTTTCTTTTCTTTTCTCCACTTCTAAATTGCATATCGCATTCAAACCTTGAAATTCATTGATTAATTACTCATTGACAGATTGATAAATTTTTTTTTTTTTTTTTTCATCTATTATCCATTAGATTAGTTCAATGGCACGTAAATAAATAAAAAACAATAAAAAAAAATAATAATAATAATAATAATGATCAATAACAATTATGATAAACCGGTTGCCACTCCCTAAATCACTTTCAAATGTGAATTATAAATGTTAATAAAATAAAATATTATAAACTTATGAAATTTTGTCCTTATATGAAGGAAAAAAAAAAAAATAATAATAATAATAATTAATAGATAAAAAAAAAAAAAGGAAAATTATTGGTACATCAATGTAAGAAAATAGTCAATCATGTCAGATGTTTCTAGTGATGATGATGATGATGATGATGATGATGAAGAAATAATTAACATGTTGAGAGAAAACATTTTATTGCACATTCAATTATTATATGAGAGTGATACAAGTGAAATATCAGATATTTATATGAGTGTATAAGTGAATAAACACAATTACAAGATAAAATGTCAAGTTAAATAAATAAAATAAGTAGAGAGGAACAGTACACAAGAGATAGGAGAGAGGTAGATTGAAATGATATTTCGCTATTTATATTTGCAAATTGTCCCGGATAGATTTACAAATGTATATAAATACGAGTGTATATATATATAATATACAACACGATAGTATAACAGAAGCAAAGCCAATCGGGGACAAGTCAAGCATTCAATAATTATATGGCATGTAAACTAGAGGTTGTTCATGTATATCTCTGTGTACGTTTGATCTCGGTCTCTTGGTCCCTAATTAAATGAACATCCAATGTATTGATCTGATCTATATATCCATCCAATTATTCACAGATTATGATTAACTCAATTTTGTATACATGAAAAATAATCAAGGAATTATCTTACACAAATTATAATCAGTTTTTATTCGAAAAAATAAATAAATAAATAAATAAATAAAAAAATCGTTGGATTAAGTATTAAATTTTTTATTTTTTATTTATTTTTATTTTTAATTATTTTATCAAATACGATAGAATGAAAGCTTATCATCAACAGTAACGACTACGACACAACAACAACAAATTATATCTCAATGACCGGTTTTCTCATTGAAAGTGAAAACTTCATTGGCGGCAATGCGTCTTCTGACAATTACAAATTTATATAAATATACAGGGTGTCTTAAAATTTAGATAATAGTGATTAATTAGAATAAATAATTGTTGGGATGAAAATTTAAAAAAGATGAAAATTACACATTTTTTCTTTTGTTTTTGGTTTAAAATTTAAATTGGAAAAAAAAAAAAAATTGGGGATTTTTGGTATTTTTGTGTTTTTTTTTTTTTCGGGATAATTAATTTTGATATAATTAAATAAAATATTTAAAAATATAAATTTTTTTCATTCATTTTATTCTTTATTCCGTGATTGTCACTCATTGAAAAAGGAAAAAAATCGACGTGAGGAAGAAAAAAAGAGTGAAGGACAAGGAATAAAATAGTAGAACAATAGAATAAATATACTCAACTCTTACCACATATTTTTCTTCTTTCCTTTCTTTCCCACACAAACTTGAATCATCATTAGGATTTGATTATTGAATCACCGAGTTTTATTATTTTATCATCACAATAGTCGATATCCAATTACAAGATTCTATAGAAAATCGGCATAAAAATTGTGAGTTTGATGATAGAAAATTTTCTCGAAACAATTTTAATGTTTAGTAAAACTGGGTGGAGAAGATCGTAAAGTTTATGGGTGGTATCTATTCCAGGTCAGACTCATGTTGTTGATAATTCCATGATAATTATCAATGTGTACGCACCCAAGTTACTTCAGTTTGTGTGTGTACATGTTGGATGAAGAGTTGAAATAAAAAAAAAAAAAAATGATTCAAACGAGTGCCAACATCTCCAGTGGATCGTAACGCCATCCGGGAAAAATTTATATAAAATTATCCCGATGTTTCTGGGTTACAGAAATACTGCAGATGATATTAAAAATTTCACACAATTTATTTATACTTTAATTATAAATATGACAATATTTTCATTTCAATAAAGTTAGGAAAAAAAATGCTAGAGAAATGAAAGGAAAGAAATTGAATGTATTTCCGGATTTTTAATCAATTTCACTGTTGATCAACCACTTTTTCGTAATTGTACAGTTTTTTTTTTTTTTTTTTGCTTATATTCACGCTATTGCTTGAAGAAATTGATGGAATTTATGTGTGATTGAGAAGGTATGCGTCATAAATCATGAGAAAGTTGTCGCGAAAAGAAATCCAGTGCAAAATAGTCAACAACTGAGAGATCACATTCCACAATATTGAAGTACTCACGGGTCAATGCACAACATCTCATCCATATTAGAATTATATCCATACTTGACATTGTTCTAAGTACTTGAAATGTTCTCGACTCTACTCTAATATATTTTCATTTAATTGGCATTCACCGCTGTAACCTTTTCAAAACATTTCCAATTAAAAACTAATTCTAAATTTACTGTCATATAAAATCACGCTTCAACTACTTATTCCACAGTTAATTTAATTATTTCCAAGTTGATTAAAATCAAAAGTTTTGTATGTACATCAACAATTTTACGTCACATTTAAACATTGGAACTCGTCAATTATCTATTTTTTATTTTTCTCTCGTGCTCTTTATATATTTTCCCTCATTTTATTTTATTCGGGAAAATTAATCCAATTTCGTTTTCATTGATAGCTCTGAAAATTTTCAAACTTCCATTCATTTTACGTAGTAGAATTATTGTAGTTACAAAAAAATAATAAAATGAATAAAATAACTTCATTCACTTCCGCAATTACCTTATCTACCATTCGTGAAAACAGTTAACAAACGGTGCAATTTATATCATGAAGAATTGATCTGAATTACTAATTAATATCTAGAGACATTGATTGGAAAAAAGAAAAAAAAAACGGTATTTAACTATTAGACTATAATATGAAAAACAATCACGTAGTAATATTTATAATTTCGTCATATCTGATGATAAATAAACTGTAAATGATAAATTGTAGATAAACATATGGTAACAATCATTAAATATATCTTCTATACCGACTGTATATCGATAATGTCGATAATGATAATTTTTATTAGGATAATAAAACTTGGGTGTACTGATAAAGTAATTGATATTATATTATAATTTTAATTAATATTAAATCTCAGTGTAACATGAGATTTTATAATTTTTTATTTTATATTTTATATTTTAATATCGTCATTTTATAACGTGCGATATAAAATATTTTTTTATTGCGTTAAGATTCTCTTTAAATACGCGGCCAGACACCACTCGAGACGTTCATTTAAATTTTATAATTTTCACATTTTTATCCCTATTTTTTTTTTTTTTTTTTTTCTTTTCTTGCTTTTTTTCTCCTTCGACTCTTTACACTTCTGTTATACTCCTGTATTGAGCAGACTTTCACACTGTTGAACTCACTGACAATGAGAACATTCACCGATAACGACTCGTGATTCTGCGTTGCTTTTAGAATTTCCATAAAAATTCATCTCCACGTTATTTCATTTTATTTTTTTTTTACACTGTCACTATTTTCTCATTCCGTGTATACGCTCTTGTATTTAACTATTTTAGCTGCCAAATTATGACGACGCTCATTATTTATTATTATTATTATTATTATTATTATATATATATATATATATATTTTTTTTTTCTACTTCCTTCACTAAAATATTTCCAACGGAAGTGCACGATAAGTCCATGTAATTCCAGCTATTCACACAAATTCAACCGCACAATGTAGATAAAGTGTAACACTATACAAAATTTCCTGAATAGATTTTCGAGAGTAAAAGAGGAAAAAAAAAAAATAATAGTAGTAATAACAATAATAATGAATTTTTTTTTCAATAAAAATTGATAAAATATAAATGAAGAAAAAGAAGAAAAAAAAAAAAAAAATCCATCCAACTCCGATTATGGAAATTCAAGGTTAAATACTCCCAAATTGTCCCGTTATTTATTATTTTTTTTTTTTATTTATATAAACATAACAATTTAATTTTGACTTGATAATTCGCGTAGGCGAATCAACTGCGTAAAATATCTATAGTATTTGTGTCTTGTATCTAAATTTGAACTAAACCGAAGGTCATACAGCTGCAAATACAAAATCACCATATACATTCAATAAATAACAACTTTGTGATTTATCATTTTTTTTTTGCAAAAAAAAAAAAAAAAAATATGTGATACAAATGTTGTTGATAGAAATAACAAATATCCAGTTTTAAATTAATGTATCGGTACACAACTGGTTTTAGGGAACGAAACTTTGCCCTACACTCAATTGCATCCTGTGTCACCCGTCGAGGATAACATCCTGTCAACTGTTCTTCACACAAGAGATCCGCCCGCTTATTATTTTTTATTTTTCTCCTTTATATTTTCTCTATTCAATAGAAATTTATTACCTAAAAATTTTAACATTTTTTCTCTTTATTAATTTTTTTTTTCTTTTTTTTATATTTATTTTTCAATTTATAATTATCTTGATACAATAATTGTCACAATAAAAATTATTTCAAACAAAAAAAAAGCATAAAAGAATAGAAAAAAAAACAAAAAAAAAAAAATGTTTGTAATTCAATATTCAATGAGCATTGAATTTTTATAACTATACTCATTCTCCCACGGACTTATATATAATAATAATACAAAATAGGCATTTAGTTTCAAACATGACGAGGCATGTTACAATTGCCAGTGATTCTCAACTTACAATTAAAATCCCATCCCTTCATATATTTTATCAAATTAATCCTAAAACAAAATAAACAAACAAACAAAAATTTTATAATCCTCAAATTATCATGCAATTCTTCTCTAAATACAAAAAAAAAAAAAAAAAAAATCAAGAAAATCATCCAATAATATAAAAACAAAAAAACAAAAAAAAAAAAATCCCGATAAAACAAAAGCAAAGAAACACAAAATAATAATAAATAAATAAATGAATAAATTTCGCATATGGAATTTTCAATTGGCCCAACTTCTGTGACGCACCATAATATCTAACACACGAAAACTACACACAATCGAGGATCCCTATGAATCCCCTTCCGACCCTGAAACCGTCACCCCACCCATTATCCTCTTTCCCCTCTCTCTTTGCTTTTTTTTTTTTTTTTTCTTTCTTTCTCTCACTCTCACTCTATTTACCCACCTCAAATTCTCGTCGGCCAGTCTCACTTCAATATTTCCTTGTGGTCGGAGCTACATATATATGCGTATAATATGTTAAGTTGAGGTTATAACAGACGTTTGGTACCACACAATATCGTCATCATCATCATTCACAAACAAAACTCGCACGCGTTCACCGCGGTCCCTTCACGCAAAAACAAGTTTAATCCTCTCTCTCTCTCTCTCTATGTGTGTGTGTGTGTGCGTGTGTGACTCGTGTTCATTTTATTCATGTCAATATACGTAATTTTTTTATTGTTCTATTTATAATATTTATTTCAATTCTTTTCTTCATTTATTTCTTTCTATTTCTTTATCCTTATTTGTTGATCACACGTTGAAATAATTAACTTGAATATTCTCCCACTAGTTTTACTCCTGCCCACTCACATTATCCCTCATCCCCCTCCTTCTTTTATTACCATTGCCACTACCTCACCATCATAATACAATCATTGTGATCGTGAGTGCTGACGAATATAACAGAATTTAATAATACTGTGTTTTATATTGGGATTATTATTCGATATAAGATTTTTCATCTACAGGTGTAATAGTTTATTTTATTATTATTATTTTTTTTTTTTTCTTCTTTTTTACTTCTGTCTTTTACTTTGTGTCTGAAGTATAATCTTGTGTTTGTTCTTAAAACGTGTGTGTGTGTGTGTGTGGAACGACGATAAGATGAAGTGAAGGAATAAAGAAAGGAAAACAGAAAGAAAAAAAAATTAAATGTGATAATAAGTGGAAAAAAAGTGGGAGGCAAAAAAAAAAAAAGAAAAATTTTAATACCAAGTAAAGAAATGATTTAAGTGAAAAAAAAAAAAAAAAAAAAAAAAAAACTTGTGTGACTGAGATAAGTAAGAAAAACATTGCAAAAATATTTCACACGTGAATTGTAAACAAAAAAAAAAATTAATTAATACATTTATATATATATTTATATATATATATATTTTTTTTTTCTTTACATTTAAAAATGTAAAAATATGAGTCAATTGAGATGTTGATTTGAACATTTTTAGTTTTTTATTGAGTTTTGTACTCATTTATTTTCTCATTCTCTCTCTTATTTTTTTTTTTTTTTTTCTTTTCATTTGTACCAATTTCTATTGGCGGCATCAACAATATAAACTGTGTCTTCCTCGCGTCTACACGTCTATAAATATATATTGGCCTGAGTGCGACGCGAGAAACAAAACGTAAAAGAAGAAATATAGAGAGTGGACGAAACAAATGAAAAAAAAAAAAAAAAAAAAAAAAAAAATCATTCGAGAAGGGACTTACACACACTCTACACCATTCTCTTTCTTATTCTGTAGTTTAAACGCCGTTTGGTTGCAATAAAAGCATTCGTAAAGTGTCGTGAACACGTTAAACACATAGAAAATTTCAAGCCGGAAAAAATCTCGTGTTATTTTATTTATTTATTATTATTATTACTATTTTATTTTTTTTTTTTTTCGATATTTCAAAGTGGAACTTTAGAAAAAAATGTGAAAAAAAAATAATAATAAAATAAGTAAATAAATAAATAAAATAGACTTTTGTGATTAGACCTGAATTCTATTAGATTTATATTATTCTCTACCTCTCTCTCTCTCCCCCTTTCCCTTCTATCTCTGTGTCTTTACTTATTATTATTTGTGTGATATTTATAATTCATCATTCAATATACCGACATTAGTTACAATTGATTTTATTTAATTATGAAAAATGAAAATACTCTGATTATCACAATGTGTATATTTATAATTATAAATTATTATAAATAATATAAATAATATATGTGAAATAATATTGAGTGAATGTGAATTAAAATGAATTCGTGTTTTCCACCAATTGCATCATTGAGTCTTCGTGACTCAAAAAAATCATCAACAATATCAATACGAAATCGTTTGAGCAGTGGCGACAGTCAATCAAAAATATTTGAAAAATCAACGGCCAATGGAAAAATTGAAATATTACAAGATTTAGATCTCTATTATATACGACAGATCGCACATAATTTAAAGGTAATTGATATAATTTTTCTCGTCTTTTTTTTTTTGTTTTTTTTACATATAAAACAAACGTCACATAAATCCTACAACAAGAAAAATTATCAATATTAAACAATTGTAGCAAAGTATATAATAAAAACAAAAAAAAAACAAAATACACCTAACCAAACACATTGAAGTGAAATAATATTTATAAATGTATTTTTATGATTTTTAATCATCACGACACTCTAATATATTTTATCACCAAAACGTGACCTGAATAATTACAAACATTTAAATATCAACTGTATCATAAAGTAATTAAAATATACAGTGTACAATAAATATTTACGATACAAACAATAAAAGAAAATAATAATAATAATAATAATAATAATAATAACGAGCAAAAAAAAAAAATAAACATTATAACAGTAAAATAAAATTCAATGACAATTTGTACTCGATAAATTGTTATATTTATTATTCAAAAATTAATAAATACACGACACATCTGTACATAACACTCGGTCTATTATATAATTGAAATATACTTTGTTATATTTGTGATGTGTGTGTGTGTGTGTGTGTGTGTGTGTGTATATTCATAAATTTTCAAATGCAAAATATCAAGTTGAAAAATAACAATTTGATAACACTCACGATATTAATTTTTTTCTCTTTTTATATTTATATATTTCAATAATCAAGTGTAGGGATTAAATTTAAGATGAAACGTTCACGGAACTCACGTCAATTGACGTGTAATTAAATAAAAATTTAAAGGAATATATATATATATATATATATGGGTTTAATCGATGTGGCGTCATCATTGTCTACGTCACTGTCTCGGTAAATTATATTCACGGATCAATTGACGTTTATTTTTAATATTCTCCATTTTTTTTTTTTTTTCTGTTTTCTCTCTCTTCTCTTACTGCTACTCCAACATCCAACCTGATTAAAATCCAACCACCGTGAAAAAAAAAAAAAAAAAAAAAAAATCCACCTGAAGATGAGTCCTCGTCAATTATTATTATTCACATTAAAAATTTCCAAACAATAAATTCAATTTTATCGAGGAAACGAAAAAAAAATTTTTATCCTTATAAAAATATATAGAAAAAAAAAGAAAAAAAAATTACAACTAAATTTGTAATTTTTATTAATAGACCAGAGACATTAATAAATCATTAATAAAAAATATATAAAAAAATTATCAATTTGATACAAAGAAAAAAAATATGTAATAGATATATATACAAAATATAAAATTCGATCAATTATTATTTAATTAACAATTTAATCTTTTTTTTTTTTTTTTTTTTTTTGTTTCTAATAATATTGTTGACAACTGATAAATCTATATACGATTGATAATAATGTATTTTCATCATCTGTGAGATGTTGCATGCGCTATTGGCACGGTTATATTCGTTAAGGCTCATTTACCATTGGTCATCACAGGTCAAATGTGTCAAACTCTCCCCACACTGACTGAATATCATCATATCATGATGTGGACATATTCATCCGCGAGGAAAATGCATCCAGTATCTAATATATAAAATGAGTGTATTCATTTTGTCGACATGAATAATTTGCATTGAATTTAAATTGATCAAAAAAATTGATAATTATAAATAAATCAAAAATTAATTTATATATATATATATATATAATAATAAATAATTTAATGAAAATTATTTGAGATTTATGCGCGGAGATTGTAATTATGATGGAATTGAAATGTCTACTGTGGGAAAAGGTGTAGAGTAAAAAGTGGAAAAAATAAAAAAGAACAAAAGGGTGAATGGGTGGGTGGGTGGGTAAGGTTGGTGATGTGTGCAATGGGTCGATATTCAACGGCGCCAAGACCAACCCCTGACTCCAGTTACGGGAGTCATGAACATCGAGTTGAACTCGACGTGAAAAACTTTTGTACACGATAACACAAATTCAGTCTTCGTTGAACGTTGTGCGACGCTTTTTCATTGACACTTGAATATTATAAAAATTTATATTTAATTTTTTTTAATAAAAATGAATTATTTATCTATTTATTTATTTTTTTTTTTAATTTTTTTTTCTTATTCAATTCACAAATGATAATAATTTTTCTATTATAAATATCCTCTCAAGTGTAATTTATTGAATATTTATATCGATTTTTAATGTTTAAATTTTGAATGGATAAAATATAATTTTAATTTAAATATAATCATTATAATAAACGTGAAAAAGTAAATGTTGGCGGGTTAATATTATTTTATATCACAAGAGGAATTTGAATATCCTCCTATCAAACAATTCTGTATTTCCCCCGTGGCGTTTTTATTATTATATTATTTTCATTATTTTTGTTTTTATCATCGCTACAAAATCTTCTGTATTATTCACAAGTTGTACAGTCAGCAACAGTGAAAAACAATATAAGTTTATAATTCAAGTCACGTGTGCAAATAGAATAATATTACAATGATAAAAAAAAATTTTTTTTCTTCTAAATAAAATAATTATTAATAATAATAAATAATAAATAATAATAATAATAATAACAATTAGATTATTGAATTATTATTGAGGTTGAGTTGATAATTATGACAACTTTGATTTTATCAAAACCATCAAAAAAGGTAAAATTCAAAACAAACAAAAAATTAAATTATTTTATAATTATTATTTATATTTTTAATGATTACAATTTTTTTTTTTTTTTTTTCTTTCATCATTTCTAATCTATTTACAATAAATAATATAAAAAAAAATTTCATAGTCTACTTTAATTACAAAACAAAATAAATACAAAAATCATTATCAATTTATTCATTTATTCATCTACTATTTATTATTTTTATTTATTTTTTTTTCACTATTTCATTTTCTAGTTATTACAAATTTATACACTTAATACACCACCAACACACTGTATATTATCAAGTAGCAATTGGCTAAAAGCCATCAGTATACAGCGACTATGTACATTTTGATTTTCCTCATGCTCTCTCTACAAGTGACACCTAAAATAGAAATGTCATCGCTATATAACATTTTCTCGATAAACTCGAAAATTATTTTAATTCATAAAAACAAAACAAACAAACAAAAAAAATTATAAATAATAATATTAATAATAATAATAATAATAATAATAATTTTAATCTGTATATTTATTTTATACACGGAAAAAAAAAATTTTTTTTTTTTAAAAATGTATTTTTATCACCCACACTCATTTATTTCTTATTTCTCCTTCAAATGTAATCAGTAATCGCATACACACATGGATAATATATATATATATGTATATCTGTGTGTGGTTCCCGTAGGCTATGAAATTATTTACGTAGTGAATGTAAAGTTACGGCAGTTTAAAGCTGTAACGACGATTATATGGTAAGAGAAATAGAGAAGGTAAAAAAGAGTGAGGAAGTTGACTGTGTTTGTGCGAATGGCTCAGGGCAACTTTTGTGGCCACACGCACGCCGTACACCAACTTCTCTGCACACACAATTTATATATATATATATATATATATATATATTCATATGTATAAACCGTGTGACCACATCGTCATTTTCTGTTCCCTCATACGTCGACCAAAACATTTTGTCTGATTCTTCTTGGCAATGTATAGATGAACTTAGTGTGCCAACTTAGCACAGATTTTTCCTCTGACATAGACAGAAATTCTCATACAATGACAACTAATATATATTTTTTGTTTGTTTGTTTATATTTAATTTATATTCATTGTAATAATATGATAATATAAATATTTATTATTTAATTATATTATATAAAATTGAATAATTGTCATTTTTTTTTTTTCTGTGTGCAATCAGCTAAATCCCTCGGTGTTTATTTAAATGTTCATTTGCTATTTTTAAAGTCTTTTAACACGTACCACGTAGTTTGTCTTGCACAGTAATTTAATTATCTATTTAATTTTCTTCCTCAACTTCATCATATCATCTTATATTTATAGCAAAAAATGAGAAAAATACATATATATATATATATATATAATCTATTTGACTTGAACACTCACTCATTTATTATTCCTTACGTGGAATCTTACCAATCCAGGATGCCGTCATCATTGTGTATAACGAATAATAATCATTCGAATGGCATGAAATGAATTGAAAGTTATTGTTTAAAAAGGTTACAGACACTTGTCTGTAAAAAATTTTTTTATTTAAAAATTATCAATTGAATTATTTTATATTATATTTTTGATTATTATAGATTGAATAATTGAATTATATTATAAATTATTAATATATTTGTATTTATTTTATTTAGGAATATGATTTGGAGCAAAAAATCGAGGTGGAAATCAAGATGAGAGAGGGTTCAGCGAGACTTTTAGCAGCTGCACGTCATCGTGCACAAAGTTTAGAAGCTGCACGAGCATTATTAACATCCAATGAACGAATGTCTGCCTACATGGCAGAACTTCAACGTCGAAAAAAAGAATCAACGAATAAATCCAAGTAATAAAATAATTTATATTATTATTAATTATTTATTTTAATAATTAATTTTTTTAATTTAAGCTCAATAACGACAAGCACCGCGAGAGTGTCACTGTCTGAATTACGAGTTCCATTGATGTGGCGTGACTCGGATCATTTTAAAAATCGTGGGGATTATCGAAGATTTGCTGTATTTTGTTTGGCAAGAGTTGGAACAGAAATACACGACACTGCACTTTTATGTCCCGTTGATCGGGCATTAACTGATATAACATTTCCCGATGTTTTATTATTGTAAGTATAATTAAAATAATTATAATAATTAATATATATCTAATGATTATTATAATTTTATTTACAGTAATCATGTGTCTGCGGATTTTGAATTAACATTGGAAATATACAGTCATATTTTACAAGAAGATTTGAGCATTGCCAGTACTCCAAGACGTATTAAACGCACAATTCATTCGTCAATATCAAAAACTGTTGGAAAAAAATTGGCAGCATCACTACGTGATGAATTAAATTCCGGAAAATTGTTAGTTATTTATTTTAAAATTATATTAAAAATTATATTATTAATTAATTATCGTATAATTTTATTTAGGGGACCACAATTTGAACTTATGGCATCAGCAAAATTAACGTTGGATGATACAAATGAAAATATTCACACACATGACCTGATAATAAATAATTTTGGTAAGCTCGTGATAACTTTTCTTTTTTTTTTTTCTATCAGGATATAATTGTGATTGTATTAATTATTATTATTTATTTTTTTATTGATGTAGAAAATAAACATCATGCATTGCCGTTATTTGGACATTTTTGTTGTCGACTGGCGGCACAACCAGAATGTACGACAAAAGAAATATACAGTGGGAATATTAATTTAAATGGTAATAATTATTGGGGTCGCTTACAAAATTTTACATTAAAAATTTGGGAATCACGAAAATACGCTGAAAACGAACACAATCCAACAAATATAATTCCAATAAATCGAGTAAGTGAATTATTATTATTATTATTATTATTATTATTATTTTATTATTATTTTATTAATTTAAATGATTTATCATTTGCAGGAAACAATTATACAACCGTTAAAATCATCAATGAAGGAATTGCGATTGTCAAATGTCATGGATGGTTGTGAAAAATTGATAAAAATCAAATTAGAATCAAGTGATGAGGCGCAAAAGTGGCTAAGGCACTTGACAAATCATATTAAAGATCATGAAAAATGGAAACACGCAGCTGAATCTGTACAAGAAGTACCTTATATTGAAAATACACGAAATTCATTTATTAGTAATAAACGTCAAGGATCTTTATATGATGAAACTCCATTAATCGGTAAAATAATTTTAAATTAAATTATACAAATATTCAATGAATAATTATGAAAAAAATTTCTTTTTTTTTTATAGAATCAGTGCAAACAAATTATTCATCTTCTCGACCAACAGTTCAAGAAATATTTGGTTTAACACCAAGCACAAGCTTGAATAGTTGTAGCTCAATAAGTCCACCGAGTTTACGATCACGTTCATCAAGTTCAAGTAGTGCACGTAAATTAAGTACCTCTACGCTAAAATCACATTGGCCATTTTCAAATAAAAATCACGATTAATTAACGTTGATTGAAAATTATTAGAAATAATTTAATTACAAAAAAAAAAATAGTGGATCTGATGAAATCGGAAAAATTCAGTCAAAGTAACAGGAAAGAAATGCATTTTTCACCTTTATTCCTCTCTCTTTTTTCCCACTTCAACTTCTCTAATTAAGACTGAGCCGATAAGAAAATACGTACGAATCTTTGCCATATATTTTCTAAATTAAAGAATTTTTTTTTTTTTCTATTATACAATATGCAATTAATATTATTATTTTTTTTATTTTCATCATTTCACAAACTATCGCTGATAAATCATGATTTATCACTGAATAGTTATCAATTTCTATTATTTCATCTCGTATTTTTTTTTTTTTTGTTTAGTTTAATTACAACCTGAATTAATGTGCTGTATCATTAAACGTTACTATATAATTACCTCTATAGTATTCACGTTTAGAAAAATAATTGTGTTCCATATCGATCAATGAAACAGATAAATAGAAAGAAAAATAACTGAAGAAATGTAGATAAAAATTATTTGGATATATGCGACAATATACATTTAATATTAATATGAAGAATTACTATGTTAACAAATTTTATATAAATACATATGCATATATACTTATAGGTATGTAAACATACAATATGAAATACAGTCGTTTATATGCCAAAACACGGAATAATTATGTATTTACCAATCACAAGATTTACTATTGGTCAATCACAAAGATCGAAAAAAAAAAAAAATTGTACCTTTTAATTCGATTATTGTTCCTTTAAACTCTCATTTTTTTGTTTTGCTTTGTTTACTGCTGTGACTGTTGCAATAGTAGCAACAATAATTGTGAAACCTTGTGCTATAACTCGTGCACGCATCATCATTTGTGACATTTTTCTATCTCCTCGTTTAAAAGCACGTAATCCAAATGATAATGCACAAACAGTAGCTAGACAACCTAAAATTTAATTATAATTAAAAAGCAAATCAACACTAACATGTAGAAATTATAATAAAACAATTTTCACATTGAGGTTATGATTTACACGTAACAATACCTATAGGTACCAGAGGAGTTGCTTTAAATTTTCTTATTAATCTTTCTTTTAATGTTTCGTACTTCACAGTAACACTATCCATATCTTCACGTAATCGCGCCCAATCCAACTCGTCCTTCTTTTCATTTTTATCCATAATTAATATTTATTTCTACAATTTAATAATAATAAATGAAGAAAACACTTTAATTCAATTTTTATTATGATAAATACGCGTTCACACTATAGACAATAAAAATCCCTAGAAATTTATTTGTACTGTGAGTAGTAATGGGCAATGTTGTGATATCGACAATCGTGAATTTCTCAACACGGGCGTAGAAATTTAAAAATTGAACTTTATGGATAACTTAATTATTGATGCTGCCTGTATACCGGCATTTTTAGTTCCACTCAGATGAGGGCGATTTCGTGTTGGGATTCATTCGTTGCTCAATTATCAACATTTTATATATTATATAACCTTACGTTTATTCTCTTATCTCTCATGTGCATGTCAATATCTCGGTTAAATAATTTTCAAATAATTTTCATTCATAATTTCATCAATTAAAAAATATGTGGTTAGAACAGTATGATAGCTTTGCTGAATTATGTCGGGGATATTTACCATATTATTTATTAATTGTTTTACCAATATTTATTGTTGTATCGCCAGTGAATCCAGTTACGGCATCACATGAATTACCGGTTTATCGAATGCAACAATATGATTTACATGGTGTATCTCATGGTAAATAAAAACAAAAAATATTTCATAAAATTACTTAATTAGATAAATGTATTTTCAGTGACGTGTTGTTAAATTTTTTTCGTTTGTTTCATTGATTTATTATAAAATAGGCTGTAGAAGTGCATCAATTCTATTGGAAGGACGAGCAATAAATAGCTGGCGTACATCAAGACATTGCGTGATAGCACGTATAACAGATTTAACACCAGATTTATATTATTCAATTAAAAATAAAGCTGGTGCATTAATTGTCATATTACCAAAAAATATGAAAAATTTAACAGAAAGTGATAGAGAGCATATTACTGCAGTAGAAGTTGCAATGTCAACGTCTGGTGAAGTAACAATACCAATATATTTTTCACCATGGAATACAAATTTAGAATTAATCCTTAATGATCTCGAGAATGGATTATTTAATGATGAAAAAACTACATCAACAACAGCTATGTCTGAGTTGCTATCATTGATTAATTCTATTTCCGCCAGTGGTTATCAAGTAATTGTTGGTACTGGACAACCAAATATTAAAAATGATATTAAAATAGCCACAATTTATGGAAAATTAACTGGATCGGGTGTTGAAGAAAAATTACCAACAATTGCATTGGTAGCTCATTATGATAGTAGTAGTATTATTACAGAATTGTCATCTGGTGCTGAAAGTAATGCCAGTGGGGTTTCAATGCTATTAGAACTAGCACGAGTATTTTCAGCATTATATTCAATTAGTAAATCTCGGCCAAAGTATAATATTGTATTTGTATTGAGTGGTGGAGGTAAATTAAATTACTATGGCAGTAAAAAATGGCTGGAGGATCAATTTGATGGCCTTGAGGGATCAATTATACAGGTAAGTTGTCAATATATATTTATATCATGACAATAAAGACGGATATAATTTTATTTCTATTAATATTTTTATAGGATGCATCATATGTGATATGCTTAGAAGCAGTTTCAGTAACGAATAATCTTTATCTTCATGTATCTAAACCACCAAAAGAAAATTCATTTGGTAGTTTATTATATAAAGAATTGAATTCAGTTAGTAATTCAATTGGAAACGTTAAAATTGAAGGTGTACACAAAAAAATTAATTTAGCTGAAGAAATACTGGCATGGGAACATGAACGATATAGTATTAGACGATTGCCCGCTGCGACATTGTCGAGTTTAAAAAATTATGGTGATCCACGAAGAAATTCAATTCTTGATATAACTAATGAAGATGAAATTGAACGACTTTATACTCATACACAGATCGTTGCAGAATCATTGGCAAGATTATTATATAATTTAAATTCTACCCAAATATTTTCTTCACCCGTACAAGTATCAAAAGAATCATTAAATATGTGGGTAAATTATTTAACGTCCCAATCGCGAGCTATACAATTATTAGCAGATAAAAATAATCCATTAATTAATTCATTACAAGAAGCAATGTCACGTTATTTGAATGATGTCATAACGACATTCCACTCTGCAGATAAACGTGATCCTGAATTCGTTTTTTATGATATAACAAAAACAATTGCAAATGTATATAGTGTAAAACCAGCAATTTTTGATTTATTTCTTACAATAGCTATCATTATTTATTTAGGTATGGTCTATATAATTGTCCACAAATTTCCAATAGCCTATTCATTAACAGCACGAATGGCAATGAAAAATAAAGTTTCTTAAATCTTTTTATTGATATAATTGCCAAAGAATGAAGTATAAACTCTTGGAGATAAAATTTAATTCATTAAATAGACACACCCCATTTATCTTCCAAAAAAAAAAAAGAAAAATCATCAAATCTATATTCTATAAAGGTATTTAGGTTACAAAAATATCCTACAACTTTATTCGGGAATAATTTTAATTGTAATAATTGAAGGGGAGAGAAGGAAAAAATGAATAAAATGAATGCAATAACAATAAAATATAATTTAATTTATCCCTTCATTCATATCGCAACATAAAATAATTTATAAAAATATATATATGTATAATATGTTACTCTTTCTATATATCAGATTTATTTTCATACAGAGGAAAATAAACCTCTTTCGATAGTCTATCACGAGTTTCGGGTAACTGTCCTGCTAATTCTCCTTTTCTTATGTAACCGCGTCTCGATTGAACTTTTTTTTTCACCTCTTTCGACCATTGATCAATGGAAATATGTTTTCCAAGTGTTTTCGTTGAACGTAAAACTTCACAAACATCTTCAATAAACCATGAACCTATAAATAATATTTAAATATATATTCCATCATCGCGAATTATTTGACAACTTAAAATTTACCTTGTATACGATGACGTATAGATATATGGTGTTTCATTGTTGACATGAACGAGAAGAACAGTTTATAATCATCAATATTTGTTGATTCTCGCTTAGTAATTTCCACAATTTTACCATCTGTGGTGAAATTTATAGAATCCACTGTCAATCCAGTGTTTTGGCCTTGACACGCTTGAACGATTAATATCTTAACCGCATTTTTATATGCAGTAGAACAAATTTTTTGCTCTATTATATCAATAGATATTTCTGTACCATCAACAGAAATAAATCCCCCTGAAAAATTTAATTTATTATTTACTACACATAACATACATCTCTTAAATATTTTTAATTCACCTGGATATCCATGACTGAGTATACACAGTACAAAACAATCGTAATTATTGGTATTAGTTGCTACCAATTTATCTAACGTATCAATAATTTCTTGTGCAGGAATATCGTTGTACAATTTCACCTCGAAATTCATACCAGTAAATGTTTTTTCAAGATTCAATGCATCATTTTCACTGCTTTCTCGTGATTCAAACTGTCAAAATGTAAATTAATATCAACATATGTTTAATTGAGAACGTATTAACATTTATGAGATAGAAAGATAAAATTTAATCATTAACCTCAGTGTGGGGAAAGTGCATTTCATTTATGATCAAACATATACCCTTTTCAATGAAAATTTTTTCCACTGAGAATTCAGTGGATAAATTATAAATGTTTTCAGTGCTTTTTTCACATTTTTGAAAATTCTCAACTGATTTCACCTTTGAATCTTTGATTCTTTTATTATTATCTTTAACATAATATTCAATATCAATATAAATTGGTGTATCGTATTGTCCACGTTGTTTTAAATGCTTCAATAAAATTCCCAAGTCTCCACCACCTTAAATAGAACAAATTAGTAATTAATTGATTTTATACAATTCATTTTACTATTTATAATAATTAATATAATATATTACATGGTGATATAGATATATATCCAATATCAATCCAATAGAGCGCATCAAGTTCCAAAATATCGATTCCATTTAACCTTTCACATCTTGGAATATCTTTATAAACGATATCCAAAAATTTTCTCGCGTCATGTTTATCAAATGAGTCAAATAATTTATATAAAATTTTTGCACCAACATTTATTTTGTATGATATTCGTGTTTCATATGGTAAATATTTCAATTTCAAGTCTTCCACTGATTCACCAAGATTTCTCAAGACTCGAAAATTTTGAATAATACACAAAGCCTCGAGTATTTTCTCATTCCATTCTTCAATTTCATTTACAAATTCACTAATAATATTTTTACAATCATTTTGATACAAATCTAAAACTCTTGTAAAACATTGATAATTATCTAACATTAAAAAAAGTATAGAAATTTTTTTGAAATCGTCGAGATCATCTTCAACCATTCTAAGGATATCCACATCCATTTTTTTTTGTTTTTTTTTTTTTTTGTTTAACAGTGATTGCATATTAAATTGTTATTTGTATTATTCAATTTTCAATCAAACACAATTACAATGTAATGTTATGTGATGTTGACGCCCTCTACGTGATAGATTATAATAAAGACAAGACTATAATTCAGTTGCGTGTTTGAAATGGGAATGTTTAGGTTATACATGTGATGATGAAAAATGGAGTGCGATTATGCGAGTGATAATAGTGAAACAAATGTTGAAAATTGTTCTGATAATGGTTCGATAAAATTATCTCAAAAAAAGAAAAAACGTGGGATCATATATTTATCACAAATACCAAAATATATGAATGTTACTACAATTAGAGAATTTTTTGGAAAATATGGTGAACTCGGTCGTGTTTATTTACAGCTGGGTGATAATACAAGTAAATATATATAAAGATTATATTTATTTTAATAAAAAAATATTATAATTATGTTTTAAATTGGGATATGTGTTTATTGGGTTGTAGGTAATCAATCGAATTCTGATGTGAAGCGAAAGAAAAAACGAAGAGAAGCTGTCCGATATTTCACTGAAGGTTGGGTTGAATTCGAGAGTAAAAAAATAGCAAAATATGTTGCCAATACAGTAAATAATAAGCAAATATCAACGAGAAAACGCAGTAAGCTTTATGATACAATTTGGAATATAAAATATTTGCCAAGATTTAAATGGGTACATTTGAGTGAACGTTTAGCATATGAGAAAGCAGTTCACAAGCAGCGATTGAGAGCTGAAATTTCTCAAGCTAAACGTGAAGGAAATTTCTTTTCGTATAATATTGACAGGAGTAAAAAATTACGAGCAAAAGCAGCTAAATCTAATGGCGAAGAATCGACATTTATTTTACCAAATGTTAAACAACGTGAAACTGATATGGAAATTCGAAATAAAAAGAATGAGGTAAATAATAGTGAGGATCGAACGCAATTTCTCAAATCATTATTTAGCTGAAGTATTGGAAAATTTAATAAATGATAAATTGAACAAACAAAACATTTGGGATATTAAAAAAAAATGTTATAATATTTTTTTTTTCTCTTTCTCTCTCTCTCTCTCTCACTCTCAATAATTATCAAAAACGTAATTTTAATGGACAATTCATTTTATTCTATAACTATTTCTTTTGAGAAATATTTGCAAAGATAATAATAAATATATTAGATGATAATGAAATATTTTTTAAATTTATGACTAGATGAAAATGACTTTAAATTCAATATTAAATTGAAGATTTAAATTAAGTACTTCACAACATCTCGTCGTCAATATATAAATAGCCTTTTGTGATGTTGTTTTTTTACCCATATTTTTTATCTGTTGAAATTTGACACGTACTCAGTTACAACAAGATAAAATAAAAATCCGGGCTAATTTGACATCTCGTTAGTTTTAATGGTTTCCTTTTTAGTATATTCAATTCTTATATTTGAAAAAAAAAAAAAAAAAAAAAAAAAAAAAGTATATATTTCGTTTGGCTAAATTGAATGGGTTGATGAAAAAAACAAATAATAAATGTAAATAAATGAAAATAGAAACGCAAATTAACTATTTAGTTGGTTTTTTTGGCATCAACCTTGTCATCTTTTATCTGACCACGTCCAAATAATTTTGCCAATGAATCCCAAATTCCACCGAAAAATAATGCACAAATTAAATTTTCAAATGGAACAAACGGATCATGTATACCTAGCAATATTGATGATAATTTGAAATAAACAAAGAATATAACAATTCCAAAATAAACAAGTGCATGTGGCGCAGATATTAAATCAGTTTTTTCATCTAATACAAAAATAACTGATGCAACCAATGAAGCCTTTGTGGGAAAACTTGGTTGCATAATTTCCATAGCTGTTGGTGTCCAAACACCACGCAATAATCGTTCGAATAATTTTGTAAATCCTGCTCCATTGCCTTTCAATGTTCCAATAATAATCATTATTAAATATGCATTTGGATAAAGTTTTCCAGCATGAGTTACACCATCATAAACTTTTTTACACCTTGAAATATTAAAATATATGTATATAACAATATTTTTTTATTAATATCAAAATTAATTTTTATATTAATTCAATTTTTTATCCCACCTGTAAATTTCTTTCATGGCAGAACAAACAACTTTAACTGGTAGAAACTTGAATACTTTGTAGCCAATATCAAATGGTGTGTAAAATATTACGTACCTAATCAATAAAAGTGACAAAAAAAAAAAAAAAAAAATATTAATAAAATATCTCGGATAGTACATTGGCTTATACTTTTTTTGTTTGTTTGTTTAAACTGTAAACTAACCAAACGGCTGTTGCAAGAAGTATTTGAGATGAATTTTTCAAAGGCGCCAAAATTGGTTCTCCAAGTAATCCATTTGATACCATTCCACTGGCAAATACAACTAACATTGTTGATAACCAACATGATAGAGGATGTTTTCGTGAAAATGCTTGAGCTCCTGTGGGACATCAATTAATTAAATGATGCAAAGTAAATTTCAAGTGGTTATCAAGGTAAATTACCAAAAATAGAAAGACAGCTAGTGTTGGAGCCAAAATTAATACAGTATCATACAATTTTTTAAAAACATTGGAGCCAAGAATGATGAAAAATTTCCGTGATCTTTTGTAATAAGTATAATTTTTTCCTTTTTTATTTTCTCTCTGATATAATTTTTTATATATTAATAAATTATTATTTAAATTACATAAATACAAATGAAAAACAAAAAGAAACACGTGAGTGTGTATATATAAAATTGTGAAAAAAATGAAGAGATGATACAAAGAGCTTTTTTGTGAGCATACCAAAAGCTTCAACACGTACACACTATATAATAGGGATGTGTTTTAAATATAGAATTAGCTCGGTAGACTAAAACTTACCGGGTCCTAAATCCTCTCTGACGTGTAAAGCACACAATACACAGTTTGCGATATCGAAATACGGAAACATTTTTAATTTAATGACCTGATTGGCCATATCCAAAAATGCCTCTGGATCCATGATTAACAAAATTTTTTTTATCTGTGCGTTATTTTTTTTTTTTTCTTTGACAATATCAATTGACAATGTATATTAATATAATTTTTTTAGTTAATAATTGTCTCCTGACAAAGTGTTGAGATGATTCTACCAGCAGTCATACGCAAAACTGCTCTACAAAAAGATATTTTCACATCTTACATACATTTGTATATACATTCGAATGAAAATTCAGGTGGCACTGGTAGTAGTTTCTAATCTTACGAATTGTGTTTCAAATTAGAGTGAAAAATTATATTTAATTGTTTTTATAGTTTATATATTCGTTTAATTTATTTATGATAATTATGAAAATTCTCCTATTGAAGTATTTATCAATTTATCGTTAGAATTATTTATTTATAATCATTATTTTTTTTTTTTTCATTTTTTTTTTTTTTTTTTTTTTTTTTCACAATCTTTGATTATACAATTTGTTTATGTGACAAGAATCATTTTGAATATTTTTTGTAAACACATTTATAAATGAATAAAAGAAATATATATATACGAATAATGAATTAAATATTAATGTGAATCATTAATTGTCTTTTTCGATGATTTTACCAAAGTTTTTAGCTATAATATATATTCAAATATGCATATACGATTTGAAGTATACATATGTACATAGATGATGAAATTATTTTATGTGAAGAAATATTTTTATGCAGAATATGAATTCAATTTGAAATTGAATTTAAAAATGAATACAATCGGAAAGCATTACGGATTGGCCATTTATATATATAAATACATACATAAGTATGTATATCTGAATTTGGAGGTATTTTTGATATTAAGATGATTTTTGCGATTGATCGCAATAAAAATACATTAAAGTACTGTGATTAAGTCCACTATATGCATTAAAAATTGCACATCAATTAATTATTGTGATGAAGAGAAAAAAATTTTGGTATTTAATGTCTTTTATAAATTATAATCTCTACTTGATAACAAAATATTTGAAATATAATTTGAAAAAATCTTGTATACATAAATAATAATTTCTCACTTTCTTCCTTTGTTTTTTTTTTTGTTTTTTTTTTCTTTCAATAATTAATAACAAGATAGTAATTTACAGTAGCAATAAAAATTAAATAAATATTGCTCCATAACAAAAAATAATATGAATATAAAATTAAAACTATACTGATTTCCTTTGTTTTTTTTTTCTTCTTTTCTTTTTCAATAGAGACATAAATAATGTATAGTGTATGAACAGAAATATATAAGTATTTTTAATAATATATGTCATTATTTTTTAGTTTCATCTTATTATGTTTGTGCCCATTTGAAGAATTCGGTGGGTATAGTAAGAATGTTTTTAAAGATCAAAAATGGAAGAAAAAATATTTTTCAAACGCGTAACATACATAGTTCTAACTTTCCTTTCCTCCTCATATTCTCTGATACAGATCTTTTACTTCGCCTATATAAATATGAATCAAGTGAAATTGAGATACGATTAATTTTCTTAATCTTCTTATAAATTAGTAATGCAATAAATGATGTTAAATGTTTTGTATGTTTGCTTTGTATTGTTTGTTGTTGTTGTTGCATTAAAATCTAGAATAATTCAATTAATTTATACATCAACCACCATTTTTTTGTGAATATCGGTATTCCCAACAACCTGAAAGGAAAAAAAAAAAAAAAAAAACAATTTTAAATCAACTTAAAAAATACATTTGAGTATTATAAAAATTTATCTTACAGAGCAAAATTCTTCGAAACTTATTTTTCCATCTTCATCTTTATCAGCAAACAATATTGTTTTATCAACAATTTGTTGCAACTGTGTGTCTTTTAAATTATTACCAACCATCATTTTTAATACTTGAAATAATTCGCCATTACTTATAAATCCATCATTATCCATGTCGTAAATTCGAAACGCAAACCGCAATTTACTTTCTTTATCGCCCTATAATTGAAAAAAATTTGACATAGAACATGATTTAAATAATCACAAAAACAATATTATATTATTATCACTATTAGTAGTCGTATTATTATTTTTATTATTATTATATTTTACTCTATGTAATGATGCACCATAACTCTGAAAATACTTATTACCTTGACACTAAATTGCGAGACACCTTGAATAAATTCTTTAAAATCAACCTCACCATTTCCATCTGCATCAAAAATATCTATAACTCTTTGAACTAATGGATTTTGCTGTAATTCAGGTAACGACATAAATTCATCAATGCTTAAAGCACCACTATTATCAAGATCTAATTTTCTAAAACGCTTGCCCAATCTTCTTATTTCATCTGCATCAACTGAAATTACAGGTTAAAATCAAATTTTAAATATAGCACACAGAGAAACAAGAAGAAAAATCATAATACCTAATGAAATAAAATAAAATAAAATAAATAAATAAATAAATAAATTTAACGACGTTCTTCAAGGTTATATAGCATTGCTAAACACACACACATATATAGATATATATACATACATATACTTACTCTAGATAATAATAAATATATTTTAAAATGTATATACACTTACAATTTGAACAGAGTTCCATAGGCAGTGAGCTTTCATTACCCTAAAAGGAGAAGAAAAGACGAATGAAAATAATAAATTGACAATTTATCACACTTAATTTGATAATCATAGACTAAACAAAAAATTAATTTATGTGTAAAATTATAACACACAATGATTGAGATACAAAATAAATGTGATATGTAAACTTTTGTTATTTTTGTCAACTTAGTCAATTGATTCTATATATAAAATAAGTTAGGTAAACAGTTACATGAAATAAAATTTGTATTTACCATTTTTGTTTAGTTTTAGATATCTAATTTATTGATGTGTATTTGGATGAAATTGATCAGTATAACCGAGAATACACTGCACAAACTCAGATATGTGTAAAATGTAGTTGAGTTCTCTCCGGAGATTTATTTAAGCGCATGCGTACGTTATGTATATAGGTAAATAGATTTTTGTATACATTGGTATATAGGTAAAGTATATACATATTAATTTTATACATAAACACATGTATATGTGCATGGTGTGTTAAGAAAGTGCTGCCTCTTTGTGGAATCATTGTGAAGTGGGTCGCAATTATCCAATATATTATGATTCTTTATATATATATATATATATATATATCATAGTAAATATAATTCTATCTCACTAAAATATATCAATTTTTATTTAAAAACAATTGGAAATCTTTTTTTTTTGTTTACATAAATTAAGTGCTTGAGTAATTTGAAGTTTTTTCCACAATGATAAGGCCATAATATATTGAAAGTTAGAAATCATAAGGAGGAAATTTAAATTCTCCCGGGACATTTCATCGACATAATAGAGTTTGCGCGCACATGTCTACCGGAAGTAGACGTCACCATTGCGTATTTTGCCCAGCTGCCAACAGTGAAAAATCCGTTTTTTCCAGACAAAACGCTCTAGAATATAATTCATATGCGTGTATATATATATATATAGTACTTGTGCGTACATGTGTGTGTGTGTGTGTGTTTTCACGAGTGAAAGTCATAAAAAGCATAAAATACATTTTTCTTCATTCACGCTGTGAACAAACAGGACGAGAAAAAAAAAAAATAAAAAACAAGGAAGAGCATCAATTAAATATTGAAAAATTATCTTTATGTACACAAATAATACCAAAAGTTTTTTTTTTTGGTTATTGAATTTGTAATTTAATTACACAAGACACACACACACACGTAAAAATATATATAAATTTTGAGGTACGTGTCTACTTTCAGTTTGCAAATTAATTCTCTCTCTCACGAAAGGGGGAAAAGTCCAAATGTGCGCCCTCCTCTTTGGCGTAACGGATTTTTTTTATTCACTCCCTATTTCTTCTCACTTGTTCTCTATTTTTTTCCATTCTTTCTTTCTCTTTTAGCCTCCCCCTGTCACTTCCACATACTCAATCCCATACTCTCTGAATATATATTCTTATTAGCTCAAAAATATCTTCACTGTTATTTTTGGAGCATTAAGAAAAGAGAGAATCTACATTCATACATTATATTCAATTACGATTTTAATTTATAAAAAGTCAGTACGTTGTCGACTGCCGTAAACAGCTGTTGTTTCGTTGAACATTGTAGTCTGTATTGTATTGAGTGAGTTCCTTTCGTTTTTTTCATATTTTTTAATATTTTCTTCATTTACAATTTGTGCTCATCTTCTCACGTTATATTATGCACGTATTTATTGCATTTTTTATTTTTTTTTTGTTTTTGTCAGTAGCACTTAACCTCCATTGTCAATTTATTGTGGATACTGTATGTCTTGATTTTATATCAAAGCCGTTGTATATTATAATTTAAGTTTTATCTAATTGTTCAAGGTTACCATATAAATACAGTGCAAATTATAAATTGTATTTCTCAACTCTCGACGTATGATTGTTAATGACTCGACATTTATATATCGTTTTGTTTTATTGCAGAGTCATCTGAAAAGAAATATTCGTAAACAGTTAGATATACATTTATTACTTATATACGAACAAATAAAATAGAATTTATTATTTGGAAAAATGTTTATCTGGGATTGGTTTTCTGGAGTACTTGGCTATTTGGGTAAGTTAAATTATCTTTTTATATTATATTTAATAATTATATTATAATTTTAATGATAATAAATGCAATGAAAAGATAATTTTTTTACAATCGAAGAGTCAGTGAGTCGGGTTGTGATTATTTAGGATTTTCAATTGAACTACCATGTCGTGGACGTTTTGCCTTTATTGGTATTGAAAATTCTGGAAAACATTCAGTATTACAAGCTGCTATTGATGAAAATTTAATTGAACCACTTGAAATTACAGCCGTTAGTGAGTTTTTTAAGAATAATCTATGCATGATTTGTTTTTTTTTTTGTCGATTGTTTCTTTAGGCTTGTGGAAAAAAGGTGGAAAATTGCTGTTTCTTGGGTTGGATAATGCTGGAAAAACAACACTTCTTCACATGCTCAAAGACGATCGACTAGCGCAACACGTACCCACGTTGCATCCGAGTAATTAACCATTTTTATTTTGTTAACTAACCCCGAATATATATATATATATATTTTTTGATACATGCATGTGCAAAGCTATTCAAAATATTTTTATTCTGATTATTGAATTAGTATTTTTATTCTGATTTTTAGCATCAGAAGAATTATCAATTGGAAATATTCGTTTCACAACATTTGATCTTGGTGGACACACACAGGCACGTCGTGTATGGAAGGATTATTTCCCAGCTGTTGATGCAATTGTATTTCTCGTTGATGCTAGTGACAGAACGCGATTGCCAGAATCACGTGCTGAACTCGATGCATTGTTAACTGATGAACAATTGAGTACATGTCCTGTACTTGTATTAGGAAATAAAATTGATAAACCTACTGCAGCATCAGAGGATGAACTTAGAAATTTCTTCAATCTTTATGGACAGACAACTGGCAAAGTACTTAACTATCTATATAATATCAATCGTTCACAATAAATTTTTTTAATTATATTCAACAATTAATGTCGTTATATTAAAATTTATAATTTTTATAGGGTAAAGTTGCTCGCTCTGATATTCCCGGCCGTCCACTTGAATTGTTTATGTGCTCAGTGTTGAAAAGACAAGGTTATGGCGAAGGTTTCCGTTGGCTTGCCCAATATATCGACTGAACACAAACGTAATTATCATTTTAAAACTTTTCAATCATCAAAAATAAATAAATAAACAATATCGCAAAAGCAAAGAAATAATAATATAAAACCAAACATTGAAGTGTCGTTAATATAAATACAAAAAAAAACGAAACAAACTCGAAAAAAAATTGAAAAATAATAATAACGACGGATCAAACACAATAATAATAAGATCGAAAATTATGCGACATTCAGATTTTTTTTTTTTTTTTTTCTTCCCCGTACATAATTTTAATGCGTCAATCCCACTATTTTCATCATTATCCATTTTTTTTTTCTTTTGCTTTTACAACAGAAATTATTTCAATTTTGAATAGGAAAAATAATAATAATAATAAATAAAAAAAATACAATGAATGTGTCTGTTTTTGATACCAATGTTGAAAATAACATGCGAACAAGAGTCGAAACAAGTAACGAAAACAAAAATAAAATAAAAAATACAATAATTTATTATTTTTTAAAGAATAAGACTTGAGGAAAAAAAAATGATCGAAATAATAATAGTAATAATACGTAAATCAAGTGACAGTGATAAACACTGATTTTGATAAATAAACATTTACACGTACATACACCCACATACATAGATACGAACGCATAAATGTTATTTAATAATCAAAACATCAGAAATTCATTTGTTGACTCTTCTTTTTTAATAAAATATAAAAAAAAAAGCCGTCGTAGGACAACTATTATCCAAAATATTACTTGAAAATTATTTTTTTCATTTATTTTACATAAAAATAAAATTGAAAAAAAAAAAAAAAAGAAAAAAAATAGAAAATATGTATTGAACTTATATTAACTATGATTTTTCATTTTTTTTTATTAACTATGATTTTTCATTAATTTTCTAAATTTTCAATTCATTTTCAGTAGATAATAAATTAAATTTTCTATCAACATATTCGTTAGTGACTTCTTCAAGAGTTTTTGGATTCCATACAGGATTTTGATCTTTATCAATAAGCAATGCACGAACACCTTCGTAAAAATCACTATTCTTAATACAAGAAGCCCACGCCAATCTATATTCCATTTTTAAACATTCAGATAGATTCAAATTTTGTCCCTTGTCCAACGCTTTTTTTGTAATCTTTAGCGAGGTTGGTGACATTTTACTGAGATTTTTTATAGCACTCTGTGCAAAATCACTGTCGTCTTTCCTTAATTTAATAATTATCTCTTCAATTGTATTTGCTGAAAAACATTCATCAATTTTTGTTAAATTTTTTGATAAACTAAATTCATTATTTTGTTTCTTATCTTCAAATTTATCCAATAGCTTATCAATATCGTCGTTTCCAGGTGTTAATAATGCCTCAATTAATTCGTCCATTTTGTCACTGTGAAGAAAGTGGGTTGCAATTCCAGCATGCTTAACATCTTCACCTGCAGGAAAATACCAATATATAAATCAAAAATGTACATTAAATTTATGTACTTCAATGATTGAAAAAAAAAAAAAAGAAAAAAGTAATTTTAGACCTTTAAGCCGATGACCAGTGAGTCCTAAATATAATCCAAGTTTTCCTCTAAGTCTTGGTAGGAAATTTGTGCCGCCAACATCAGGGAAGAGTCCAATAGCAGTTTCTGGCATTGCAAAAATTGTTTTTTCAGTAGCAACACGATATTTACCATGAACTGATAATCCAACGCCACCACCCATCGTAATGCCATTGATCAGTGCCACATAAGGTTTTTTATATGTTCCAATAAGATGGTTCATCCTGAAAATCCATTTTTTTATGTATCAATTTTCATTTTCCATTTTTTAAAATGTAAACATACGTGTATTCAGCTCGAAAAAAATCTGCGCCAATTTTTTCACCGTCAATTTCATTCAATGACAATGCAATATGTTTAACATCACCACCAGCACAAAATGCTTTTTCTCCAGCTCCTTTTATTACAACAATTTTTTTTGTCGATTCCCATTGTTTCAAGATTGGATAAATTTTATTTACCATCGACAAATTTAGTGCATTTAATGCTTTTGGTCTATTTAAAATGATCAATCCTTTATCACCAACCTGTAAAAAAATTAATTATACATTGAATCTTATAATTAATTTATACAAAACATTTTCATTCAAATAATTTTGATTACATCTTTAAAGAGGACATCATCCTCAATAGACATTGTACTGTAATTTATCTTCACTGGTTTTTCAATACCTAAGACAAATGCACATGATAAAAAATAATTTAAAATCAAAGAATATTTATAAAATATTTGTGACAAAAAAAAAAAAATTATCTCATTCATTTGTTTTACCAAATGGTCTCCAGGATGATATATAACTCGAAAAAGATTTTTGCACTGTCCTGCTACCAATCACTAGCAATTTCGAGGTTATATTATCAATCTGTTAAAAATAACTTATTAGATGATGTATTATTCGTAGTGATATTTTTTAAAATATTTACATTACCATTTTCATAAGTAAAAATTAATCTATTTTATTAATTCAAACGTAGTAAAGTGGCGTGATTAAATCGATACTATGACTAACGAATATGCCAAAAAAATTTTAATAATAATCAACATCAAACACATGCATTCACATATTTTCTGAACTATTGGAATATCAATAAAGAGGGGGAAAAATAATTTAAAATTGCTCCACATTTCTTATCAGTTAAATAAATTTAGCACCGTTTAAACACATTAATAATGCACAGAAAATATATTTCTACATATCAAAAAACAAAAAATTTTAATTAAAAAAATTCTCAAGATCGCGATGTACTTCCAACAGCAAGAAGTAAATATCGATAAAGACCAATAATATCAACGTAAAGTTGTGTTGTAGCAAAAATAACTTCATTTGGTGATAATTGAATTTTTTTACCGCCCATAATTGTTTGGATATCAAAGTAAAGATACTGTAAATAAAAATTATCTCACAGTTCAATGAAGTTATTATACAGTAACAATTACTATTAATAATAAATTAATAATAAATTATTCACCAGAGAAAATATTAATGCACCGACAATTCCAAAAATTGTTGTTAAAATTGGAATATGCGTGATCATTATCGTTATCATTAATACAATAAGACCAATGAATCCAACCATAGCCAAAATACTCAATAAGCCTCCCCATCTTGTAAAATCAAACTGAAAATAATTCCAATTGACATGTCATATTCGAAAGATAATTAAAATCATGGTAAAATATTTATGAATAAATAAATATATGTATATATATATATATACTTTGAAACACGTTGCTGCAAGTGAAAGAATAACTGTTATGATTGCAGTTATTGCTACAGAAATTAAAACAATTTCAATTTGAAAATGAACGGACACAAAAGCAGACAAATGAGATTCGGCCAGTGTCTAAATTAGAATAAAAGAATAAATAAACAATATCAATATCATTATGATTAATTAAAATATAAAAAAAAAAAAGTTATGAAAATTATTGAATTGAATTTTACTAAAATCATTAGGCATGTTACACCCCAAAAAGATTGTCTTCTACCACAGTCGGTAATTGAAATGCTGCAGTAAGAAAAAATAAATGCTATCCTGTAAATAAAAAATTATTTTAATGAGAACAATTTATTATTGACTTATATATCGATATGTGAAGATAAAATTTGTACATGGCAATGATCCATATCCACCAGTACTTGATAATAAATATTTTTGCTGGTTCACTGCAAATTAATAATTTTTATGGATACGTGCAAGATGAATATATATATATATATATATAATAATATTCTGTTGTTCATGAATAATTACTGAAACATGAAAAATGATATGTAGCAAGCAGTAAATGAAAATTGAATGAAGAGAATGAAAAAAACTTTTCGTATAAATGTTCTTCTAATTTGTGAATTTTTGAATTCAGCAAAATATTCTTCTTCATGACCACTAGCAAAATTACGCCTGTGATTTTCCATCCAATTGCGATAAATTTCTTGATTTTCTTGCTCACGTTGGATTACCATACTGTCTGTAACGTTTATGATGTATGGACCCTACAAATATAAAATTCAATTGATGTATTAAAGATGAAAGCAAATTTATTCTACATCACAGAGTAAAATTTGCATGAATTGTATTATTAATAGATCATATACTTTTTACTTACATTCTGAATTGTTTGACCTCGTACCAGTGAAGGAAGATATGATGGCCCACCAGCAGCGAGAGGAATATGCGTTTGATTTGGTCCAATATTATATTGTTGAATAGATGAATACGGTGGTGGCGATACAGATAAATCATTCGGTGATGAATCCATGTTTTTCAATTAAATAATAAATTTTTTCTTAGCCAATAAAAAATAATTGATAGAAACGATGACAATACATTGGAAAAATTAGTCAAACAAAACATCGGAAGATCGAAGATTTTTCAAATAAACGTGAAAAAAGAACAGACGAATGTTCTGAATGAAAAGAAAGAAAAAAAAATCTAAATTCAAAATTAAAGCTATTCGAATAATAAATTTAAAGAAGAAATTTAGACGATATACATTTAATTTTTTTTTTTTGTAATTTTTATTTTAAAAATGAAGATGTAAAATATTTATAAATTAACTCTTAATAACAGTTTTAGTTTGGGATTTCTTTTTTTTTTTAACATTTAACGTTAATTTTTTAACACTTTTTTTTTCTGTATCTGATTTGACTTTTGTATTGTTTTCTTTTTTACTTAACTCCTCAGCTTTTTTCATTGGATCATCGGTAAATATTTCATCTAGTGGATTGAGTGAATATGACACGTCGGGCTTGTTTGCTTGTCGTGACATTTTCTGTTCTATTCTATTAATATATTTGTTGCCAGCTCTTTTACTAATGGATTGCCGATATTTGGCTGGTGAAATGTAAAATGGATTATCCCAAAGTGTTTCACCACCAAAACTACCAGAAAATATTTTAACGGGGTTCAATACGAAACGTGGGCCAATCTCTGCCAAACCACCGTCTTCTGTTAATATTTGAAAATTTCTGAACCATATTCTGTTATCTAAAACACTGAATGTGTATACGTGATCGAAAAATGGTTGAGATTTTGGATGATGATTTGGTACACCAAATATTTGAGTAAATAATTCTTTCAACAAAATATAATGTGGATTAGTTGAAAAATTTTCATCAAATGATAAAAATGGCCGGGAACCTTTCAAACAATTTCCAGTAAGTTTTAATTCTCCCATTGTATAAACTGAAATAAAACATAATTCATTAATATAATTCGGATATTGATTAAATAAATTATATTTCAGAAAAAATTAATTTCACTTTTATTACCATTTTCAACTAAAAATTTAGCCGAAGGTCCAGCTGGAATATTGGCAAACCACATGTAAAGATCGCGTTTTCGTCTACCTTCAAATAAAATAGCTTTGCTACAATTTTTTGATTCACAAATTTCTGTTACCACTCCAAGATTCTTTTGTCTTTCCATTTTTGCTTCAGCTCGATGGTGTGGCATCAATGTTTTCAAATCCTCCATTAAATGACGGTCACGATGATTAATACCTCTTGATGCAAATACCAATACACGTTGTCGATTTATCCATTTAGTCTGGAAAATAAACAATTAAAAAATTTACTTTTGAAATATTTGCACATTTAATTTTATTAGAATAACCAACATATTTTTTTTTTCTGTTTTCAAATTAACCTTTTTGCTTGGAGGTTCATCAGACATTCGTTTGGGATTTAATGTCACTTCATCTTCATTTACTGATATACTATTCTTCACTTCATTGCTTAATTTACGTTTTAATTTCTTCACACCCATATTTACGTTAATCAATTTTATTCAACAATAAAAAATACTTAGTCAATGCACGTGGCTTATATAATGGATGCATAAACTAAATAAATTTCAACATAACTTTTATATACAAAACCACCAACTAAGGGGGAGATATGCAATGCATACGGGTAATGATCGTCAACGAAAAATATGGAAACCTCTGGCGGTATAACATGGAACTAAAAATGTAAAGATACTTGTATGTAAGGTAGGCATCTGTGTAATCGACAATTATACCGGTAGGGTTTTTCCATCATTTTCGTTGCGATCATTTCCCGTACGCATTGTATATCTCCTCTTTAGTCGCAGATCTTATTTCAGTTCAACTCTAATCATCGTTGTAGATTACGACTTCCGGTTTCTTGAACTTTACGAAAATACATATATATATATTTATTTATTTATATGTAGACTCTTTCACGTATATATATGTATGCAAATTCTGTCATTCAAGATTTTTCATAGAGTATTTTTCTTTTGGTATTTTTTACAATTTATTCAATGCTCATTGATCGTATTTTTAAATTTCGAAGTATTTCAATCTGCATTCAATCACAAAATAAATTGAGGTATCTATATAATTTACATTTTTATTTCAAATATTTCAATACACATGATAAATGAGGTTGTCTTGAATTATTCCCAATTAAAAAATTCCTCCAAACTTGGTTTATTTTCATAATTTTTATTTGTTTTTTTTTTTTTTTTTCTTCTTCACCAAAAATATAGTAAAATTATCCCTTTTTTGTTCGCATAAGGCATCTGTCATCGTCATTTAAAACCACAAATATGACGATAACAAGTACAAATGGCGTTAAAAAACGTTATGATTCAATTAAAAAATCATCAAATGATAAGAGATATTATCGTGGTTTAATATTAAACAACGAGATGAAAGTACTTTTAATAAGTGATCCTACAACTGATAAGAGTGCTGCATCATTAAATGTACAAGTTGGTGAGTTGAATGAATGTTTTTGTATCGTTATATTTTTTTAATTTGACCTTTGATCACTATAGCTATTTTATTTTGCAGGATATTTCAGTGATCCCAATGAATTACCAGGATTAGCGCATTTTTGTGAACACATGTTATTTTTAGGAACTGAAAAATATCCTGAAACACATGAATATAATTGGTTTTTATCGCAACATAGCGGTGTATCCAATGCGAGTACCCATTCAGATTTTACAAATTATCATTTCGATGTAGCACCTGAATATTTGGAAGATGCATTGGACAGATTTTCACAATTTTTTGTGTCGCCATTGTTCACAGAGTCGGCAACGGAGTTAGAAGTAAATGCTGTAAACTCAGAGCATGAGAAAAATATTGCAAATGATTCATGGCGAGTAAATCAATTGGATAAATCGTCATCAGATTCATTTCATCCTTATTCCAAGTTTGGCACGGGTAATCGTCAAACATTAGTTCTTGAACCTAAAAATAAGGGAGTTGATGTACGTGAAGAATTATTGAAATATTATAATCAATGGTATTCATCGAATATAATGGCATTGAGCATACTCGGAAAAGAGAATCTGGATGAACTCGAAGCAATGGTAGTCAAGTTTTTTGGTGAAATTGAAAATAAAAATGTTGTTGTGCCAGAATGGCCTCAGCATCCATTCAATGATGTACAATTCGCGCATAAATGGTATATTGTTCCAATAAAGGATATTAGAACATTGAAGATGATATTTCCTTTGCCGGATTTACGTAAGTATTATCGTTCAGGGCCAGCATCGTACATTAGCCATTTACTTGGACACGAAGGCAACGGTTCATTACTATCAGCATTGAAAAAAGCAAGTTGGAGTAATTCTCTAGTCGCGGGTGCAAGAATTGCACGTAATGAATGTAATTTTTTTTTTATCGACGTTGACTTAACTGAAGATGGTATTAATCATGTTGATGATATTTTAAAGCTAACATTCCAGTATATCAATATGTTGAAAAGAGAGGGTCCATTGGAATGGATATTTAATGAGTGTAAGCAAATAGCACAAATGAATTTTGATTTTCGAGAAAAAATACCACCCCCACAATATGTTAATGCAACAGTGAATATGCTACACGAATATCCAATGGAAGAAGTACTTATCGCTTCATATGTACAGACAGAATGGAGATCAGATCTTATTGATATGGTTATGAATTATTTAGTGCCTGAAAAAATTCGAATTCACGTTGTGGGAAAGGCATTTGCTGATATTGCTCAAGAATCAGAAATTTGGTATCAAACAAAATACAAAAAAGAGAAAATATGTGATGATATTATTAAAACATGGATTGATCCAGGATTTAATCCCGATTTAAAGATTCCAAATGAAAATGAATTTATACCAATGAATTTCGATATTAAAGCAAATGAAAATTCAAAAATTGATAAATATCCTGTAATTATTGAAGATAATCAATTAATGAGAGTTTGGTTTAAACAAGACGATGAATTTCGCGTTCCAAAAGTTGATATGACATTTGGTTTCACCAGTCCACTTACTTATATGGACCCCGTTAGTGTTGACTTGACACATATGTACATTCAACTGTTTAAAGATTCTCTAACCGAGTATACGTATAATGCTAGTCTCGCAGGATTGAATTGGGACATCAATCCTACCAAATACGGTATGACTCTAGTTATTGGAGGTTACCATGATAAAAATCAGGTTTTTTTAAAAAAACTCCTTCATAAATTGGTGAACTTTACCATTGACAAGCAACGCTTTGAAATATTAAAGGAAAATTACATGAGGAATTTGAGAAATTTTGAAGCTGAACAACCATTTCAACTGTCTGTTTATCATTTATCAATATTATTAGCAGATCAAGCTTGGACAAAAGATGATGCGCTTGACGCATGTCGTTACGTGACAGTTGAAAAACTAGAAGAGTTTATACCACAATTCTTGAATAAAATGCATGTTGAATGTTTGCTACACGGTAATTTAACAAAATCCGAAGCTATGGATATTATCAAAATTGTTGAATGCGAGCTAACTCACGCTGGTAAGCGTAGATTAATTCCATTATTGCCACCACAATTGATGCTACATCGTGAAGTAAGTCTCAAGGATGGTTCTCATCACTTATATGAAATCGAGAATGAAGTTCACAAATCATCGTGCACTGAAATTTATTATCAAGTCGGTGTTCAATCAACTGAATCGAATATGCATTTAGAATTGCTCGCGCAAATAATTCAAGCGCCATGTTTCAATATATTACGTACGACAGAACAGTTGGGATACATTGTATTCAGTGGAATTCGTAGGAGTAATGGAACCCAAGGCTTAAGAATTATTGTTCAAAGTGATCGACATCCACAATATGTTGAAGATAGAATTGAAGCATTTATGGAAACAATATTGGTAAATTATCAGTTTAATAATTATTTTCATCCAAATAATATCTAAACTTTTGTGCAGGAATGTATATCAAAGATGTCGAATGAAGAATTTAATAAGCATAAGACGTCATTGGCAACAAAACGCCTTGAGAAACCAAAAATGATGAGCTCATTGTCAGGAATATTCTGGAATGAAATAGCAAGTCAACAATATAATTTTGATCGTGCCAATGTTGAAGTTGCATATTTAAAAACAATAACAGAGGACCATACTCTGTCATTTGCCAAGGTAATATATTATATATTATTTTGTAAATTATCACGGTATATATTATTTACATGTATAATTACATTAATTTTCCATTTGTATTTCAGCAAATTATACTCGGTGAATCGCCCATGAGACGTAAACTTTCTATTCACATTGTTTCAATGGCAAATGGTGGTGCAGGATTGAAAGAACCAAATATGAAAATATCGGATAAAGTGGAAAATGATGTTCTGCCAACGCGTGTCGTTGATATTATCTCATTCAAAGCCAGCCAATCTATGTATCCTGTGCCAATGCCATTTGGTAATATTCCACGAAAAGGTCAACGCTCAAAGCTTTAGAAAAATCGAACACGTAATATTCAATTATAAAGAATTGTTTTAAATTGTAACTAATTAATCTATTAAATTTTAGCAGTATCGTCATAATAGTATAAATGCAATAGTACGAATTTTTATTCAAAAAAATTGAATTATAAAATGTAATTGATAGGCCTTATCTCTTAATATCTAGTTTTATACTCAAATAATAAAACTTGTGTACGATTTATACACATCAATCTATTAATAGAAATACACGTATATTTTGTTGATTACGTGAATTTTATAAATCAATTTAAATAAATTAAATTCTCTACACATACTTTTTTTTGCATTAGTAATATTCAAATTTATGCGCGAACGCAAACATCTACCTATATATAGCATAGAAATATAAAATGGCGTCATATATATAATCTATGTAAGTATGTGCGTATCTATATTTTTTTTCTGACAGCTGATTCTGTCTAATTTTGTATTTACTCAAATGTAATTCGTATTAAATATCATTTTAAATCGCAATTTCTCATGGTTAAAGACGAATGAAACTATTTCATAAATTAATTATAATGTATAATTGTAAATGTTGTACTTCCCCATGATTTATATAAAATTTAGGACGTGTATAATATGTATAAAAAACGTCAGCAAGAACAAACTATGAAAATCAAAACATCTATTTTTCAAAATGGATGAAAACAAGTGTCAATTACGTCAAGGTGCTCCTGATAAGATATCAAAGTCTTCCAATATGACATTGGAGCCACTTAACAATGACAATGCATCCTCAGGTATAACTGGAATATAATCAAAATGTGCAAATTTACATTTAATTATGGTCTTGTTTTTTTTTTTTTTTTAAATTGATTTTTAATAATTTTAGAACATTTATTATCAGAAAATGTAGACATCAAAGGTGTAGGAGATAGTACTGTAACCGATGTTAATTCAGCTGTAACAGAAGTTAATTCTGATACTGGAGTCGCAATAAAAACTCTCACAAAAACAGATGATGGGAAAATACAATCTCGAACAGTACCGTCATTGAGTGATGACAGTCGACTTGTTAAGTTTTCATTGCCATCAAATTCTATGAATCTTATACAATCAAATACACAATTTTTAAATAAGAGTCGGCACTTTATCAATTTTATTACTGAAAAATCAACAAATATAATGGAAAAAGCTCTGTTACCGCAACATTTGTCAGCACGAAACAATTATGATGACATGAAAATATCACAAATGGATAATTCATTGCAATCATTATCTGAAACAGTTAAATCTATTCAAATTATTCCAACAATGTCTGAGGAAGAAAAACCTAGTGCTGAGGGTAGTGAAAATATTAATTTGATTGAGCAATCACGAATTAATGTAGATATCAACTCCAACGATGAATCAACCAGTGCGATGAATGCGATGAATGCAGAATTGTCAGATAATATTAATAACAAAATTGATGATAGCAGTGAATTATTACATGAAAGTGAGACAGTGAAATTAGAAAAACAAATAAAAGAATTGGATTCACGAAAAAAAAAATGGGAATTATCTATTAATTCATCTGAAATTGAGAGTCGCGACAGGACAATTGAGCGTCTTACAAATGAATTGCGTATTGCAATATTGAATCAAGAAGAAATGCGTAAAGAATATGTAGCTGCGAATAAAGAGAAAGAAAATATGGTGATGAAATATGCAGTTGGTGAAAAACAATTGATAGAGTCACAAAAAGCAAAAGATATTGCGGAGCGAAAAGTTAAAGAATTGTTGAAGGACAATGATGCGCTGCAAAATAAATTGAAACAAGCTCTGGGTGAACGGACAAGAATATGTGGAATATTAGATGCTAAATGTCGTGAATTAACGGAGATACAAAAAGACGTTGAGAAATTCAAGGAAGAAATTGAAATTAGGGAAATAAAATTAAAGTGGACACAAAATAAATTGAAATCCGAAATGGAAACATACAAGGAGAATAATCAGAAGTTAGAGAGAGCAATGTCAAAAATTAATGAGATGAAAGATGAATGTGATCAGGTACGTCGTGAGTCACAAGAAACTATTCGTAAATTTCAACAATCAGAAATAAATAAAGCTGCTACATTAGATAAACAATTGAAAGAACAGCAGGCACAACTTATTCTAGAACGGCATATCATAGAGGATAAAGAAATGTCACGATTGCAATTACAAAAAGATGTTGATACGTTAAAAAATCAACAACAGAACTTGGTGATGGAGAATAATTCATTGAGTTTAAAAATTCAAAATTTGGAAAAAGATCGATTGTCTTATGAGAGCAATTTAAATCAATTGAAAGTCATTGCTGAAGATCGACAAAAAGAAATTGCTGATTTAAGCAGTAAACTGTCACAATTGGAGACATTAAAATTGCAATTAATTCACAAAGATCAGTGTCTCGCAGCACATGAAACCGAACTTGAACGTTTACGTCGTGTCAATCAAGAATTACAAACTGATATGGATTGTTGTCGACAGCGTGAAGCGCAAATGTTAGATTTCACACAAAAATTAACGGATAAAAATGTGAGATTGCAATCGGAATTTTCAGCAATTGAATCCAAAGCAAATCAATTGGGAATCGAACAGGGTCCGTTACGTCAGAGTTTCAATGAATTAAAAGAGAAATTAAGAATAACTGAAGACAACTTGGCAACTGAGAAGAACAAAAGAATTGAAGAATGTGAAATTTTGGCTAAGCATGTTGCTGAACAGACACAATTAGCGCAAACTCTCAGACAAATGCTTGAAGATAGCAAAGGTGAAAATAGTGTTTTACGAAGAAAACATCAATCATTAGTGAAAGAAATGACACGAGAATTACAACAGTGTCACAAAAAACTCGAAGCATTTGAAGCAGCAACACCAAATAATTTATTGGAACAAACATCCAGAGCATCGTCGGACGTGTCACTCAATGGCGGTAAATTAATGAAATACTAGTTTTTATATATATATATATATATATATATATATATATATATATATATATATATATATATATATATATATATATATTTTTTATATTTCATTATTGTTTCCAATGTTTTTTAGCTGATACTTTACAAAACGGCGTCACACTGCCAGATAATAGTAAATCTATTGAACAACCAATATTATACAATGATCTTGATAAAAATGCTTTAATTGAAAAAATATTGAAAATGCAGCGAATCAATGTACGTCGCGCTGAAAAACTTGATTTTTTGGAAGAACATACACGAGCACTTGTAATTGAATTACAACGTAAAACTAAAATTATTCAAAATTATATATTACACGAAAATTTTGATGCCATGGGTAATAACGAACGTGACAAATATAAGGTAATAATTTATTATTATTTTTTTTAATTCACGATATTTATAACACTTATGTGTATTACAATTTTTTTTTTTTTTCTATTCACTAATGCTTAGAATTTAAAAAGTCGAAGGGATACTGTAAGTGAACGATTAAAATTATAACGAATTATATTTTATATATATATATATATTTTTTTTTCAATGAAATAAAATATAAATATTAATTTTTGAATTTTTTTATTATTTATTTTTTGTTTTACAGGCAGAATTAGTAAGACATGGTGGAATAATGGCATCTGTATATAATCATCGAGTGTCAGATGATAATATGACACTAGAACTTTCATTAGAAATAAATCAAAAGCTTCAAACAGTATTGGAAGATGCACTACTGAAAAATATTACACTGAAGGTAATACTTCGAATTAACTTTTTATTTTGACGTGAATGTTTTTCTAATTCTTATCACGGTGTATTGCAGGATAACATTGATACATTGGGCGAAGAGATTGCCAGGCTATCAATACAAAATCAACAATTACAAAAAGCAACCAAATAACTATAGAGACATTTTTTTTTTCCCTTTCTATTTCACTTACCTGATGGAATTTTTTTAATATTTATTCCTGACTTGCAAACGTTATTTAATTTATATAATTTTTTTCTTTGAAAACCCTGTCACATAAAAATCCGTACTTATCTACAATGATTATAGTATTTATAATTATTTCATATCAACAAATAGATATGACTCTATGTATTAAATATATATCGCTCTATCAAAGAAATTACGTATTTAAATTTTAATGTGTTTCATGACAATAGTTATTTTATCGGATTGAGGAATTCATGAAAATTCAGTAGAAAGAAAAAAAAAAAAATACATATATATATATATTTAAATATTTAAAAATTATAGGCCATTTATTATTACTAATAAATCATTATTACTGTAATTATTATTAATGAAAAGCCGTTATGGTAACTAATTAGTTTTTTACATTTAATTTAATACCTGCATTCGTGGATAGTGGAGAGGTCTTGATAGAATAATAAATACTGAAAAATCCATGAAGCTCTATAAAAAGCAGGGAAGTGTTGAATTCATAAGCCGTATTGATTAAGGATAGATATAAGGATAAATTACATGCACGTGTAATATATGAATTAAAAAAATCTACAAACAGACAAAATTAATATGAAAGTAATTGTATTAATCTGTTGAATGTAATTGCAGCGAGCAATATAATGACAAATATTAGCCATTGATTAAAATAACGTACAATGAGTTTGGCATCGTTTTCATCCGCATTTGTACAGCCATAATCACCATATTCACGCAATTATTATTATTTTTTATTTATTTATTTATTTATTATTATTATTATTTTTTTTATTGATTTATATCAATTTATAATTAAAAAAGTGTTAATTTTCTTCCGTGTGACAATTAGAATTTTCGAAACAATTACATTTATTTTACAACAAAACATTACGATATTTGTTTAGAAAAATTCAGTGCTACAGTCACCGGAAAAAAATTATTTATAAATGTCTACCAATTCATTTATGTACAATAAGTAATAATAATTTAACCGATAATAACAACAATTGGAGCAAACATAAAAAAGGGGAAAAAAAAAAAAAAAAAAAAGGGTGAACTGCATACGGTGTATGAAATAGTTTGAGATATGAAACGTGTGCTACGCAACGAGTATATAACTAATTTAATATATCAACGATTATGACTATTTATGATATAGAAATAAACAATCAACTATATGCAAAGTAATTAACAAAAAAAAAAAAAAAAAAAAAATAGAGAAAAATACTAAAATTTACATGGAACAAAAAATATATAGTACATGTAAAATAAAACTACTCGTGTGAGAAATCAACGCATAATGTACGTGATAATTTTCTGTGTCAAGATCACTGTTTTTTTTTCTTTTTTTTTTTCGTTAATTATTTTTGATTGTAAAAATTATATGCCATCAATTTTCATCTGAGATTAAATGTTATGCTGAAAAAAAGCACCATTCGTTGTACGAAAAATAATAGATAATATAACAAATAATGAAAAAGAAAAATAATAATAATAAATTGCGATTAATATCGCGTGTGCACAAAATCTAAAAAATGCTATTTAACCATACGTTACAATAAATTTTTTTTATGGATTATCGTGTATATTTTTACATCAACACAAATATCCATAATCAAATGCTGCTATTGAATTTTTTATAAACTTTCCATAAAATATATAATCATTCGTTGATGAAATATTGTATGGTCATATTTTTTTTTTTTTTTTTTTTTATATTCACGAAAGAGAGAGACAATGTTTATACAGAGATAATTAAAATTATTATTATATATATATATATATTTTTTTTTCGTGTATTGAGAGAGACGCGATTATTTGTTTTAGCCTAAAATATTGCAATAACTTCAATTTTTTTTTTATATATATATAACCTCATTTTTTTTTCGATTTCATAATCACACTCGCGTCCATCACAATCTACACATGACAAAATTTTATTGCAACACACATTAACTATATGTATCTATTAGGCTATATTACAATAACAAAAAGAAAAAAATAATAATTCTGAGATAAGAAATGACAATTTTTACCACATACATTTTGACAATGAACAATAGTTATTGTTTCCTGGATGATTCGTTTGGATTTTATTTTATTTATAACACTGTGAAGTAGTAGTGTGAACTACAAACTGTATATTATTTTTGGCGTTAATTTTTTTTTTTTAAATTTTTCTACGAAAATTCATTACGTATACGTGTTTGTACCTTTCAATGTGTACCTACTGAAAATTATTGGGAAATACACATATATATATTCCTTTTTATTTTTATCTTATACGCAACTTCTCAATATGCAATTTGAATTTACTGGTCATATATGCAGCGTTTAATACATACGACAAAGGCACCCGAAGAGAAAATTGATGGAACAATCAAAATCACAACGCAAACAAAATAAAATAATTAGAGAATGAAATAAACAAAATATAATTAAATAATTAATTTATACACCAATGGCCATCTTTTATTCTGGAGAAATTCTTCTTAATTTGAACAATTATTCGATATTGTTTAATGCATATAAAAAATATTTGGTCATTTATTCAATTGCCTGTTTGCGCTATTTCGAGGTAGATATGCGGAAAAATAGAAGCCATTTTTTTATTTGACTTGATCATTTATTTTTTCTTTTCACTATGAGAATTTTAATATTTTTATCATTTTTCTTTTACACCCTTCTGTATATATTTTTAAAAATGACGAAAAAAAAATCGTGACAAAACAAAAGATGGCCGGAGGTGTTATGTGTCACGCGGTATTTTTTTGTTTGTTTGATTGTTAAAAAGAAGCGTGATATAAATAAAATGTCATATTATATTTATGACATTATATATAAATTTGCTGAAAAGCAAAAAAAAAACAACATTTAATGTTTTGTAAATTGCACATATAATAATAATATTAATAATTAATAATATCGTAGAGAGAATTTACGAAATCGCGTGCGTGCACACTAATTTATTTGATAATATATTGTATGCATTCTCAACTCTATATTCCTAAATTCATTTACTTTATAAATGACAAGTAAAAAGTAATTGAAAGCTACTTCACAACATTAGATAAAGCGCAAAATTGAATGATATATATCACGTATTTAATCATCCAGTATAATGAACAATATAGCTAGATGGAAAGAAATAGTTTTTACATTTGAATTTCACTGATAAACTTATTCAACAATTTGATTTGACATTATATATATATATATATACGACACGCATGCCACAATAATGGACAATTACGATGAAATTCAAAAACTTATAACAGCGATCCTCTACAATGTAATTGAATGAATCGACAATACGCGATTCACATGTAAATCCTAAACACTTCACGGACGGACGGAGGAGCGATACACAATCGGTCAACCGCACGAATTTTTGCACACAATATATTGGTCACTTTTTTTTGTTTTGCGCTAACGTCCAATTTGAACGATTGCTGGTCAATCACTTGTAGTGCCACTATTTCCAAAATATTCACCAGCATCACCACGGCAAATTGGACACGTTCTGTTCGACTGTAAATAAAAAAATAGAGATGAGATTATTATTCTAGATATGATTGGATGATAAAATAGAGAAAATCAGATCTTCATCTAGATTATCTGATTGATGTAATAACTGTAATATCAAAAGTAATTGTTTCAATGAGTTTGTCTTTTTTTTTTTTTTTTTTTTTTTTTCCACTTACCTTCAACCATTTGTCAATGCATTTAGCGTGAAATTCGTGTGAGCACGGCAAAACACGCAGTGATTGTGGTGCCTCAAAATCACACATACAAACAACACAATTTGTTTGATCTCCTTGGTGTGTTTCAGCATTAAATTTATATAATGGCAACTGTTCAACTTCAGCACGCGTCAATCCTCTTGGTTTTGCTTCGCCCAAACGTTCTGCTAACGAGAGTAATGCCTCATAATTTTCAGTTTCCGTAGATTCAGGCGACGACAATTCGGCTTGACTGTATGGAGATAAAGGTGGATTGCTGAACATGGCTCTATAAAAAATAGAAAAATAGAAGAGAAGAAATAAATAAAAAAACAAAAAAAAATAATAATAATTTACAATTATGAAGGAGAGTATTACGAATTATTTACTCACAAGAAATGCAACAAGAGTCCTGGATAGCCTGTGGGTGGTAGTGGTGGAGTTCCACGCCAACGATTCGCTCGTTGACGTCGTGCATTTGCTGTTGCACGTCGCGTTCTCGATTGTTGTAATAATTCTAATTGATTATTGCGCGTCTCTGACAAAAATATGGGTGGTGGTGTTGTGACTTGTGCTAGGGCTGGTGGTGAATATGAATGCGGAAGTGGCATTGGGGGACCACCATTTCCCACGCGATGATGGAGATGAGGAGCGTCAATCAATTCTGAGAGTTCAACGTCACGCTGAATAAAACAAATATAAATATATAATGAATAAAAATAAAAATATTATATTGATATAAATAAAATTGAATTATACCTGTTGGGATAATTGATGGTGCGCTGTATAATGAGTGGTATGAACTGGTTGAGGTGGTGGATGAGGATGTAGGGTAGCAACTGGCCCACCTGGTGGTGTTGGGTAACCCCTTGGTGCTGCACCAATTAAACTGTGGCCGGGATGAGCAGTTGGATAATGACTGTGATGATGATGATGAGTTACCTGTATGGATAATAAATAAATTTATATATTGATTGAATTAATATAAAATCGGAATATTCTTTGAAAATAATTTAAATAAATTTGTGTTAATATTACTTGACAGGAATGGGCAAACGGATGTGCACCAGTGGGTGTATAGATGCCGTGAAGCTGGCAGGGAATTCGATAACCAGCTGCTTGAGGATGCCACAAAGGTTCACCACTAACAGTGACACCCAAACTTGATACACCAACTTGTCCAACTTCAACAACAACAGGACCATTGGATCCTTGCGTTGGATGATGGCCAGAGCCGACAGGATGATGTGGATGACTTTGGTGAGTATTGTGAATATTATGATGAGGATTATGAATATTATGATGGGAATTGTGTAAATTGTGATGAGAACTATGAAGATTGTGATGGCCACCATGAATTGCATGATGTGAATTGTGAATAGTTGGATGTGAATTATGAATAGTTGGATGTGAATTGTGAATTCCTGGTATAAATGGATAAGTCAATGCAAATGAATCGGAATAACGTGGATAACGATTTCGAATTGGTGAACTGCCACGAGTTGTCATATGATTACGAGGTGATCGTCGCTGTGGCGCTGATTGTAATTCCCATGGCGTTGGAGTCGAGTGCAATGGCGGTGTTGCTGGTGGTGGAACAGGTTCCTGAACTTCAAGTCCAGGTACAGCGCCATTTCGTGATATTCGACGACGTTTACGTGATGGCGATTCACTTTTACGTCCATCATCTTGATTTGTTTGTCTATAATACGGCGATGATGATTGTAATTGTACTGGATTTAAAGGTAATTGATTTGTCGCCTGTGATGCACGACGATACTCCATTTCAACGCCATTCGCATTCAAACCTGGACTCAAATTTATCAGCGGTCCTCTCATTGCATTTTCCTAAAATTAAAATAATTTTTTTTTAAATCACATTTATATATTATTCATTTATCTTACACTACCTGGCCACATATATTAATACGTAATGGTGGAGAATTCGATTGTGGACCAATCGAATCTTGTGAAAAATGTGATGACGGTGCTGACGGAGGTTGAACTGGGACTCGTGGCTGTGGACTATGCTGCTGTGAATTAGGTTTGTATCCAACGTTACTTCCACCACTAGCGCCGTGATAGGAAACTTCTTTGCCCGCTGGTCCAGATGATGTACTAACACCCGGACAGTCGCTGCAAATAATTAAATATAAATTTATTCTTTCAGAATTTTTTTTTTTCTCTTCTTTTTTTTTTCGTTACTCTACTTGGAAATTCGTTATGCGCCACATTTTTTTTTTGTTTTTTTTTTGTTTGTTTGTTTGTTTTTTTTTTTTTTTTAATCGTAACCTATGAAAGAGAACAAGTACCTATTATGGTATCGAGCAGACGAGCCCTGACGATAGGGGTATTCTTTGTATTGCTGATTAAGCTGCCCGTGTTGGGGATGTTGATTGAGTGCATGCCAACCAGATCGACTGTGAGTTGGCGCAGGCCTTGCCAGTGGACCCGACGCTGTGCCTCCCCCAACAACATTTCTGAATCGCCCCCGCATAGCCAAACCCCGATGCTGATGATTACTTGGGCCATTCATTTTGTACCCGGGTGACCTCACGTATTGCTTTATCCCTGAACGAAAATGTGTGTGCGTTTGACGCACACACACACACAAATACACGCACACGTACACGTGTTTCCCCACAACCAATTCACTCTGCGTGCGTTGCTCAGCTGCTGACAGCCAATAACAACCTGGTAGAATATAAAAAAAAAAAACAACATATATATATATATATGAAAATATATATACATGTTCAGGTTGGTAGGAAACCGGCTTCGCAGATTTTACGCTGGTGAAATTGGACGAAACGATTAAGTGGACCGGAATCCAGGCCCCGTTGCTTTTTCGACTAGCGGTCGGTATCCATATTGTAAACATATCCACATGTACACAATGTTTGTAGTTTAATATATGACATAAAATGCATCGCGACATCACGAAATTTAAATAAAATCTTAGTAAGCATCGGAAATAAAAGAAAGAAAAAAAAAAAAAACAACAAAAAAAATTATATTTTAATGTATTAATAATTTTCAAAGCACTACACGAATAATTATATTATCTAAGAATTTATCATAATCAATAATTATTTACATTAATCCCTATAATAATCCATAACTAATGATATTTTAATATCGTGCATAAATCAATGTTAATTCATATTATATCTATTTTTTGAAATATTATTATTTTCCTTCTATAATTTTTATTTGGGAATTTCCAAAAATTTTTTTTTTTTATTTAATATGAACCTGGATGCATCAATAAAAGCCCCTACGGGACAATAATGCGTTATACCTGCTCCAATGGTTCATTGTTAAATATCTACGACAACCAACATCAATGCCTTCAACATATACAGAGTGGGAGAGGGGACAATAAGGAGTTTTCCGGTATTATATCGTTCTAAGGTGAGACCCAACTGCCTTAGGTATGGACATAATATAATAATAAAATTGTAGCGAAGCTCTCGAGTGCCCAAAAAATGAAAAAAATATATATATATATATTTTTATCTTACTGGGGCCCTATTTATCTACTCCTTATATTAAAAGTAAAAAAAAAAAAAATCTTTGCTCACTCAATTTTTTCAATTATATCATTATAAATTTTTTTTTTGTATCAGGTACGATATCCTTTTGTTCTTTTTTAAATGAAACATAAAAAAAAAAAACAAAAAAAAAACGGACAAGAGTTTGAAGAATGAAAATACAAAAAAAATAAAAACAATTTTCATCTATCAAGTATTTTCACTCATCCATTTTTTTCATGGCATATAAATTATTATGAAATATATATACGTACGGATATGTGTCTATATTTTAAATGTAGCTATAGTAGTAGTTAACAAAAAAAAAAAAAAAAGAAAAAAAAGTAGCTATGAAAGCCTCAACTGGCCCAGGTGGAGTAACAAAACGAGCACCACCTGCCTCTTACCCACGCGGCTACACACTCGTCTGTCGACTGTATACTCATTTTCTTCAACAATAAGACGTGCATATATGTGTTTATATACGTATATACTGAGTGTGTTTCATGCATGTGAATTTAGAGTGCATTATCAAATGCAATAAAAAATTATTATAAAATAAAAACATGCGTATATTTCAATAAATATATTTCTATTATTATTTTTTTTATTTGTTTCCTGTTCAACAGTATAAAAAAACAAGTGAAATTATATTTTTTAAATAATTATAATTTATTGTTGAAATAATTAATTCATTTTTATATAAAATTTACTGATTTATTTATTAATTGTAATGGAAATAATTCATACCGTATGGGATTAAAGTCTCGCGACCCTGTCATTTTATTCAAGGTGATGAGAATAGACTTCGCAAGTTGGTATTACAGCACAAAACACTGATATATGATAAAACAATCACAAAACATGTTTACGCATAATTGATAAAAAAAAAAAAAAGAAAAAAAAGAGAAAAACACTGTATTGACTTGTGTCGACGTGATGAAATTAATAAATTAAATAAAATTAAATCACATACAAACTATGAAAAATAATCCAAAAGTATTGGAAAAAAATTTGTATTTAGGAGCACATGAAGGAATTAATATAAAACGCACAAAACTCTCACTACCATACAGACTAAAGACAACTAAAGCAGAATAAAGCCAGGTTGAAAGACAACTTGAAGCTTGAACCAAGCGGCGAATCGCATTGGTGTCATGATGTATAGTAGGGGCAAAGCCAGAACTCTTGGGGAAGGGGATTCACTCACTCGCGTATCGCCATCGATGCGGGCCCACTTCTATCTCCCTTTTTCAACCTTTCCCTATCCAATTTACATACCCAATCCCACTAAATTTGTATTGCTCAATCATCATTGCATATAGCCCAAGGTGTCTTTTTTAGTTGGAGAAAATTTTGTGGTTAATCAATTGCAATTGATATTTTATTGTAAGCATTAATAAGAAAAAAAAAATATATATATGTATGTATTTATATATATTATAAAATAATAATAAAAAAACCTTGAAACTTAATTATTCTTGAATCGAATTTTAGAATGCATTATCTTAAATATTTACAGCTGAGCTTGTATTTCTATGTGTATGTATAGGGGCACACCCGGATTATATTGGAGTGACGCGCTATATACGTGTCGTGTTGGTTTCTCACGAGACGATCCGGTCGTGCGCGTCTCGAAATTTTCAACTGGGAAAGTGAGTTTCGATACGTGACTGTTAATTTTACGTAATTCAACGCGGGAGTGTGTTGACTCAAGTCAAGAATGGATATTAATTTCCCAGTGGTAATATTTATCTACAACTATTTTATATTAAAAAAATAATAATAATAAATAAATAAAGACATTTTATTTCTTTATTTTTCGTTTTTCAATAATAAGTAAGAAATATTAAAAGTTGATATTTTTTTTATATCTTTTTTACAAGTTATTATCATTGACAATACATCAATGTTGTAATGTGATAGTGAAATAATGAGAGAATAAAAGTTAATAATAAATGATGAAACAGAAATTTAGTGTATTTACAAAAACTAGAAACGTATCTGAAAATATATGATAAGATATAGTAGTCTATTTTGTATTTTATGTTGACGCATGCGTTCATTGTCATTGTATCATGATATGAATTTTCATTAAAAAAAAAAAAAAAAAAAAAAAAAAAAAAGTGAATACATGTGATTTAAAGTGTGTACTTTGGGCAAATTATTAGTACGTAGTCATTAATAATTGGATTGACGTTAGTATCATCTACAACACTCTGTCCTGTGTGTTGATACAGTGTCGTTTATATTTTTTTATAATCAAATAAATTATAAAAATTATTAATTATTTACAGTTATTTCAACTTCATACAATTCGAATTAATTCCATATTTCATCCAGTTACATATAATAAAATTAAAATAGCTAAAAAATAAAGAAAATTCAATGGTCAATTAGATAAAATAAAGATAGTAGATTAAAAAGAAACAAATTAAATAAAATAAATAGCAACATATACTTCTTACTGAAACATGTATAGAATTATTTTACGCACCTATTGTTTGTGATGCAAAATGTGCTGACACTCAGAGCGACATTGTATGTATATATATGTATGAATGTATATATATATATTGTTGTATGTGGCAAACGCTCGTTTAAATATGGCGATGGATAACAATGGCCAACAATATAATTCACAAGTTGATGGTATGTGCGTTTCGTTTTGTCAATACAATGAGAGATACAACACTATGGATGAAAGATTGTTTCAACTGCGCTGTACGTTTTTCACTTGGCTCGAATAGAAGCAGTCGACCCCACCCATTGTAGGCTTCGATCGTTTGCTTGTGATATCACCGTACTTGGTTTTTGTGTCGCCCCCAAAATTTCTGTGCAAATGCAAATGGCTACTGAATCCATTTGTTATTTTGAAAATATAATTTAATTTACATTTATAGGATACTCACAAGTTTTATAATTTATTAATTTTCCTTTCTCTCTTTCAGTTGACTCTCCTCACTTCTTCCACAATAATGGATGCGCTGTCAGAGTGTATGCTCTCACACACGTTGCCTGTATGTTTACGTTTTCAGCATCACTCGACCACAGTCGCACTTTAGTAATTTTTTTTTTTTTTTTTTTTTTTTTTTTTCAAATCTTTCAAGGACGTGACTGCAGTTATATCAACTATCACCTATTGTTTCACTGTATTTGCGTATGAGTAGCGTACTAATTTTTATATTTAATCCTCCAAATTTTTTCCTTACGACCAATATTGACACAATCATTAGATGACTGCTAAAATTTTAACGATTATTTTTTCACACTTATTCAGTATTATTCTCGCGGCTTTAACCAAAAATATAATGCAACATCTTCATTCTTATGCTAGTAAACTGCACTTTTATTATCATTAATATTAATTGAGTGCTAGAGTAGAGAAAAAATTAACAAAAACGATTTCTTACATCACACACACACACAAACACACTGTAAATCGTATGAGAAGTTGAAGAACAGTTTAGAATGGCGGAGGAATTAGAAGCGATAGTGTAGAACAATGGAATCTGACTAGTGGCGACTCCACACACAAATTGCGGCTTATTTAGTAACTATTATCATTTCAAGTATTCACCATAGCGTGGCAGCACTAAACATTTGGTTTAGAGGTGATCAATCATAAAACAAAAGATTGTACTAGTACATAATTTGAAAAAAAAAAATAATAATAATAAATAAATAATTTTTTATCCAATTAATAAAATAATTCACATGAATAATATAATTCCATTGGTTGACAACTGAAGATAATTTTATATTGACAATAATCCTCCCCGCTCCTTTTTTCTTGTCATTTCTCCTTCTTTTTCACTCTTTTATTTTTTTTTTTTTTTTACGAAAGCACAATGTCTACCGTTACGAAAAGCCGTCGCTATTGGTCGCCATCACAGCCATATTGTAAATGTTCATAAGTGTAAAGATAGTGGAGTTGAACAACAGTTGTGCTAATTTAAGTCGTCACAATTTTTTGATTATTAAAAATAACGTTGTGAAATACTGATTAAGAATTTTTCTAAAGTACGTCTCGCTGTAGTGTTATTGTGTGACGATTAAATTACTTAATTACATTATTTTGAGAATCGAACAGAAGATTTCTTCAATCATTTTTGAGTTACGCGTTTGCGAGAGAATAAAGAGGAATTTGCTCTCATATTTTTCAATATTCACTCGACTAGTGTATACGTATTGTCCGTATGTTTATCACTAAGTAAAAAATCTATAAATTTTGATTCTAAAAACGTTTTTGAAAGAAGAAAAGTAATCAATTGAAGCTCGGAAAAACAGATCATCTGAAAATTGAAAAGTTGCTTGTAAAATACAAATAAGTGGACCGAAGCGGTGGCCATTTTGTTGTGCCTCTTCTCAGTTGGCTTTATGTATACGGGTCGATCACAAAGGTAAACGTCGTTGAAGTATTTGTGTGTGAATCGTACGCAGTTTCGGAGCGCAGTGGCCTACAGTCATCGGATGTGGAATATTTTACAAATTGTGAACGTAGAGAGGATAGTGAAAAATAAACATATTTGGTTAGAAATCTGGACACGGTAGCATATTTTCGTGTGTTTGAAAAATAGACAGAGAAATAGAGGACGAGGTAACGAGTGTGAGACACTTTGAAAACAATCCCGTATTGCGTCTCACTTTTATGCTTGGATTTGTCGTGTCATCGAACATCCGTACTTCCTTATACTATCATCATCAATTGCCATTAGAACGCAGTTAATTTACATCATTCATATCATTAATAATCTTAAGCTCATAATTTTACGGTGAGTTTTATAATTTATTATTATTATTATTATTATTATTATTATTATTATTATTATTATTGTGTATAAAATCAAAAATAGTGACGCCAATGTCTTTGTTTGTTTGTTTGTGTGTGTATATATATATATTTTTTTTTCTTTTTTTTTTTTTTATCAATGTAGAAAAATTATTTCAAAGTATTATTTGCAGACGCTATACTGTGGTTCTACTGAACGGAATAATATTTGAAATAAAAATGACGAATTCGGCGCCGAAAATGAATAATAAAGTGGCACGGCAAGGATCACCAAATACTGGTGGTAAACGACAACAACATCATCGTGGTGGTCCAATAAAGTCGGCCACTTATTTTTCAAGTTGTGGAAAACAGGTAAAAATAAATAGTGGTAGATTAAGTGGTAGTCCACCGTTTGGTAAATATATTTCGGGATCGCCACAATTCAAACATGATATCAGTCCAAATAATGGCGGTGGTAGTCCAACAAATAGCTTTTATGCAGGAGCTAAATGGTCGGAGCCACCATCGCCAGCAAGTTTACCAAAACCACCAAGTCATTGGACAACAACAAGATTTATGAATAGCTGCAGTCAACAACAATCTGAAAATTTTTCTAACATTTCAAATGATAACAAAGTGACTCTAGATATTCAAACTTATCTAGCTCGGGAATATATATTAGTATAATGCTCTGAACTTTCAATCACATAATTCATCTTTATCCATGTAAAAATAATTTTCTCCGATCATTAAGGCATTTTTAAACAACTAATTCATCAACTGCAGAAAGGAAGAAATCATGTTCGACTTTTTTTTTTTTCTTTTTCTTCATCGTTTTTTGTTTCAAATGAGTGATATAGCGCTAGCGCTTCTCGAAAACTCTCTAATGAGAGGTAATTTTTATTTCCAAACAAAGAGACGATGGCGAGTGCATTTATTATGGGTGAATGTGCGAATAATTGAATGAATTGGATGAGTGTTAGAATATACTTTTTTTTTTATTTTATTTTATTTTTTTTTTTTTTTTTTGCAAATGTGTGCGAGAATAAACGAAAAATAACACATATATATATATATGTTTAAAAAAATAATGCATCTTTCAGTCGTCAAACAGGAAAGGAATAAAATATTTTTTTTGTCTTTCGGTTTATCGTGAAACGCGTTTGAATATTAATCGAAGACGTTTATCAAAGACTTTGATGCCGTGTACAAAGTTGTAAAGATATTACTAATGTATTTAGAATTATTGTATTTATTAAGCGTATAAACTCATACACGAATAACATTTATGAAATGATCCGCACCACTGATTGAAAATGAATTTCCGATTGTTACAGTTATCGGAGTACGAAAAGATGATTTTCAGCAAAAAAAATTTATCGTACTACATTAGTAAAGAAAAAAAAAAAATTATTTTTTATTTCAAATTAATTACTAATTTCATTTGTTTCACGAGTATCTAATAATGAAAATATGTATTTATATATGTATATATATTTTATATATAGAATTAAATAGATGAGTCGATTCAACATGGGAAATAGACATGAAAAAGTGCCACAAAAATTGCATGACTTATAGATATTGTATAATCTCATGAGTATTTTTTTTTTTTTTTTGTTTCTTTTTATACAATCAATTATATTCAAGTTAATGGTATGGAAACAGAGGGTAAAGACAAGAGAAATTGAAATAGTTTTGTTACATCCGTAAGTACTGTTAGATGGTGATACAAAACAAACAAAAAAAAAATTAATAATTAAAAAGAAAAACAAAAAAAAAAAATTTTAAAAATCTAATTATCCAGTGCATAACATCAAATATTGTATTGCTGTTTCATACGACATTCCTGTACGTGCTTATGATTCTCTTTTTTTTCTTTCAGTTAAAATTAATCTCATACTTTGGCTTTACTGATATAAACAAAAAAAAATCGAGCGGAATAAATACCAAGTATAAAAGTATTGTTCATTCACAAATTTAACTTCTAATTTTATGTAAAACATTTGAGATTTGACACTGAAATTTTGCGTATTAATTCAATAATATATTCAAGACGTGAAAAAAAAAAAAAAAAAAAAAAAAGTAACTGAGAAATAAATGATACGATAAAGAAATAAGAGACAAAAAAAATAAAACGTGTATTTATATAATTATTAGTCCCCCCGTATATTTTAATAGAATGGAGAGACAAAAAGTTAAAATTTTTTTTTTTATTTTTGAAATCTATGACGAATTAATTATTTAGGAATATTTTTCTGTTTAATTTTCCCTTTCATTAAATTTTTTTTATTTTTTATTTTACGTTGTTTAATAGACACGTGCCACATACTTAATCAGTGATTTGGATCGAGTCAATTGAGACCGAACAAAGAAAAATTACTCACAAATAAATTAAAAAACTTCAATGAATTATTTGAAATGCAGTAAATAATTTTTTTTTTTTCTATGAAAATTGCGCAGAATCATTTTTTTGTTTCTTTTTTTCTTTAAAGATTTAATCCATAAATTAATTTATAAAAATTACTATAAACCAAAAAAAAAAAAAACTTCTCTTGTAATTATATATATTTTGTTTTAAATTTCAATAATACACCGTGACGATAAAATTTTCTATTTTTCCATTCGAAATATTTAATACGTATCGTATTTAAAAATACGCAAATAATTAAAACATTAAATGATACTTAAAAATTTTCAAATTGAATATTTGACATAATTTATATTCATAACGGGTAATAATTTTAAATGTTTTCTAAGTTGAATTTTAAATAATATAAGCAGAATAGTATCATAATTCGACCATGGATTGTAGGAGGTTTAAAAAAAAAAAAAGTAGTAATGAAAATTGTGTCTAGAATATTTAATATTTTTCCCATGTTGAAAAAAAAAAAAAAAAAACAAAACAAAAAAAACCAAGACCAAAATAATGCACAAAAATAGCATAAATTTGTATTTCTTATTAATTTTATTCTCTTTGGTTCGATTTTACAAATCGACCAAATGATGAAATGAATAAATAAATAATCAAGTAATTTCAATGATAGTTATATATATATATAAATATATATATATATATATACATATGTATGTATGTATATTTGATATACAATTGAAAAAAATAATAATAATGAAAAATAATAAATGAAGATGCTCGGGAACAAATGATATAATTGGAGAATTTTTTATATCAAAATTCATTATTGTAAACCATTTTCATTTCATAATCTCCAGATTTTATTGATTTATTTTCTTTTATCGATTTCTTCTTTTTTTTTTTTTTTTTTTCCCTCTATGATTTTCATCAATATCAACAAAATTATAATACAGTAATTCATGAATATCATCAGTTGTGTATGTATATGATCACTCACCTGCTTGGCGATAATTGAATATTTAATATGTCGTGATCGTGTATGAGTTAATACAATCAAACAAACAAAAAAAATAATAATTATTTGTAAGTTGTGAAACACAAAAATCCAACACTGTGAATCGGGAAAGAACAAAAAAAAGTACACACAAACACACACACACACACTCAAGACACAATATACAAAATACAAGACACAAGACACACTTTGATTAATCCATCCATTCATAATGCAGATATTGTACATGCAATTTAAATGATGACAATACAAAGTGTGTTGCAAATGATAATACTATTTCAATTTGAATTGTAAACGGGAAAAAAAAAAAAAAAAAAAAAAAAAAAAAATATGTGACAGAGAAGAGAAGGAAAAAAAGCAATTTATTCAAATACAAAATTACAAATTGAACAAAATTTTGATTGGCATGACACGAGAAATTCGTTAATCGAAATAAATGCCTGAACAAAAACAAATTTTTTTTTTTTTTTTTTTTTTTTTTTTGGTATATAAATTTATACGTTAGAGAAACGAGAGGGAAGAAATGGTATTTTAATTATAAATTTACAGATCTTAATTATTTTTATTGTTTTCTTGTTTTGTTCAAATTCATTCTATTTCTAATTTCATAGAAAAAATTGTGGAAAAAAAAAGAAAAAAAAAAAAAATAACAATAAATGAAGAATAAATACCAAAAAAAAAACTTCTCTCTCTCGAAGGTCCCTGCGTTTTTTTTTTTTTTTTTTTTTTTTTTGTTTTATTAAACTTTTTACGATCATGAACGATGAAAAATATATTTTAAAAATAAATGCAAAAGAGTAAACAGACAAAATATTGCAATAATGAATGCAATTAACTCTTATTAATGTAAAAATTATATTCAATTGTACAATAATGATATCATGATCGTTTGTGATACGCACGGATCTTTTTTGTGAAACACTTCCAGAAACATACACCACACGCACGTGTAAATTATCGTAATTATTTTCATATTAAAAAAAAAATGTATATACATATATATACATATGATTACTTTTCATTATCTTTATCCTTCCGGCTTCTCGTTTTTTATTATTATTTTTTTTTTATTATTCTACAGAAAAATTTTACACGTGCGAGGTGGAAAAAAGAAAATAATGAAAAGAATAGTATTTCATAGATATTTGCAATTCAATTTTATGTATTATCATATCATATTTTTCTTTTATTATTTTTTATTATAAGTTTAGAGTAAAGTGGAAATGTATTCATAAAAAAATTTTTAAGATGTCTCTCGTGTGCAAAGATATTGAATTATAATTGACAAAGATAAAGAAAAAAAAAAAAAATTTGTGCGGTGACAATGATAAAAAAAAAAAAACTGTATTGATTATATATGTATGTATATATATATATATATATAAATTGATATATAAATATATATAAATATATATGCGAAGGATTCTCTATTGAAAATTCGTCAATGAAGCCACGTGATTCGAAATCTCTGTGATTTTAAAATTGTAATTCTTAACTTTCCTCGAACGCGATTTAAATTTAAATAAAATACAAATGTACTAATAATCATTTTTTCATACGGGGAACGTTATTAAATGTTCGGTCATGTGACGAGTTTTCGGACGAGATGAAAAAATAATAGTAATAATAAATAAATAAATAAATATATCGTTAGGTCGGACAAAGAAAAAAAAAAAAAAAAAACAACAACAAAAAAAGAAAAAAAAAGAAAAAGAACCACAACCATCTAATTACATTCGGTCATATGATATTTGTTCCATGTTGATTTCGAGGACTTTATTTGAGATTTATGAGAAGGAATAAAAAAAGTATGCTCATTAATTGTGAAAAAAGGAGGAGGAAAAAAAAGTAAGAAAAAAAAAAAAAGTGATGGAATATAAGAGATATCGTTGGAAAATCTGAAAAAAAAGAAAAAAAAAAACAAAAAAAAAAATGTAGTCATGAACCTGAGGGTCTTTTCACGGGGGGTAAAAAAAAAAAATTCAAATTATTATTAAGCAATTTTTCGAAATAAAATATTGTGCAGAATAAAAAAATTACTCGCAGGGATCAAGTAATTAACAAGTAAATATATATTGAACTGATGTAATTATATTAACAACAGTTTGACTGATTGAGCGAGTAAGAATAGTAGTGGAAAAATCTCCAGTAAATTGCTTTATGCATAAATTTTATAGAGATTAAGCCAATGTGTAATAAATTGAATAGAAGAAAGAAGAGGAGGATCATCAATAATGAGAATTATAAAATAGACAGGAGGAGAAAAAAAAATTGTTGAGAAAAGATAGATTTATATTATCTATTATATATCAATATATAACATAAACTACTGAATGAAAGTTTTATAAAATGATTGTGAGAATAGTGAAGAGAAAAGAAAGAAGAAAAGGATAATATAATTTTATAATTACACTGAAAGGATGAGAAATTCTATGGCAGTTAAACGACACAAATGCAACGATATATAAAAAGAAAAATGTGCAAAAATAGTATTCGTGAAAAGAAAAAAAAAAACAAAATAAAAACAAGGGAAAATATATTTCAACCGTCCTTTCATCATTGTGAGCTGCAAAACATAATAATTGGCAACATTTAATTAATTTTATGTCTATCTGAATCGGAAATAATATATTTTTTTTTTTTTCACTCTACAATTATTTATCAAATCAATCAAATATTGGGAGCACTTAAAAAAAAATATCGAATACATAATTCGGAGTAATAAGCAAATGTTGCTTTAATATAAAAATAAGACTACAAGTCTTATAAAAATTTTCTACAATTGTAATTTATCCTTTCCAAATTTGTTTAATCTGTTTATCCCACATTTCCCGTCCAAATTTTTCCGATTGGCAAATATTTTTTTAGGGCCCTTTTCAGGGCCCGCAAATTATTATTTATGAAGAATTTTCATTTAATTCGCAATTGTTTGAAACAAAACAAAATTGTCCTTTTAAGGACACATCAAGAAATTATCTACGTCATCTGATAGGATATTCTACAACAGGACAGGACGGCATATTATTCATCAATATTCATTAGCAGTTCTGATGTTTCCAATGAATCACCAAAACAGCAGGATACGAAACTGGATAATAGATATCAATGACCGAGGAAATTTGGTGATATTCAATTGTATCTTTACTATTTGACATACTAAATTCTTATCTTAATCCTATATTGTATTTATTCCTTCATGTTTCAGCATTTGAATCAATGAAAAATATAATCCTATTTTGTGGAGTTGCCTAATGGAGTACATTAAAAGGAAAATCACATACATATTAATATCATACTGTAATAAAAGGCCTCATAAACATTTCATTATTTTTTTTTTATTGTATAATATAACAAAATTAAATTGAAATAAATTTAAATTATTAAACCTTGTCACTCAATTTCCTTTGGGACTTTCCATATCTCTAGATTATTTCCTGAGTCAGTGATACCTACTAAATCCCTGCAAACAATAAAATTTTATATTTATTTTCAATTGTTAATAAGAGTAGTATTATACCTTTTTTTATTAATATCCAAGCAGCTGCTATTTGATATCGTGCATTCAATTTGGAATATTGGGGAAATTGTATCATTAGAAATTTTATAACATTTTACAATGGGATCTGCACCATAAGCGACAATAATATCTTTATTATCAATAATCCACTCCAATCCGATTATTGTATGCTCCACTTGAATTATACAAATGCAGCGGGACTGCAATAATCAATTATCATTAATTATATCTTAAAAATTTAATAGAAAAAATTATCTCGAATGATTATTCACCTCTGCCAGGTCATGTACACGAATTTCTTTATGTGTATCACTAGACACAAGTAAATTACTAATTTGAGAACATTTTACACATGTAATACTGCCTTTACACCTGACGAATTGATCGACAACTGGATCAATGAGAGAATCATCACCTTAACATAAAGAATAATTCATAATTATTATTTTATACTAAATAAAAAAATTAATTTATATTGAATTCACCTCGTATTTGTGTAGTAGCATCGGTGCTGCATTTATAAATGCCACCGCACAAAGTTCCTACAAAAAAAATTATTGGATTTTTTGGTGAAAAATCAAGACAAGTTATTGCAAGTCCCGCTTCGATAGCACGTTCTCGCGGACCGCCTGCACTTCGTGGACGTGAATTTTCAACTGGATTGTGTTCCTTAATTATTTTAAACCTAGAAATGACAGCTTGATTTAATGAAATTAATTTGAACAATAATTGGAGTAATATAAATTATTTACCGGCGATAAATATCAATTTTCGTAAAATTGGCGGATAATTTATGAAACATTATGTATCCATCTGAGCTGGATGTGACTAATAATGTAGGATCATTTATTGTTCCTGGCCGCCAAATTAATGATGTTACTGTATCACCATGGGTATAGATATTCATGGGTGTAGATGGATTATCCGACGTTAGATTCCATAAAACGATATCACCTTAAGTTATAAAATTCATGAATATTTATCGAAATATATTAATATATAGTATGAACATATATTGATTACCATTAAATAAACCAGCGGATAAAATGGATGGTTCAGTTGGATGATATGCCAAACGCGAAACGCATGCGTTTGTTTCATAGGTTGTGCATGAGTTTTCTTTCACTTCATCGTGCCTGGTAAATTCATATAATTTCACTTCGGATAAATGATCACACCAAGTTTTATGAGCCAGTGTACTGTAAGAAATTGCTAGTACTCCACCACTTATACTCCAACTCAGAGCGCTAATTTTTTTCTACAATACATCATTGAAATTAATTTCATTGTGATAAAAGAAAAAAAAAAATTATTGAATAATTAATTCAAATTGTACTTGAGAATTAGAGTCATTCATTGCTAAACACTTTCTAATCAATCGTGCTTGTGGCTTTTGAATTGTGGATGTACTGGTATTAGAAAAATTCTCCAAAAATGGTTCATCTAAAGCTTCCAATAAATCTGGCGTAACTCTTTTTAAAAATACTGCAAGTCTGTCATAATTTATGTTTGGTATTTGTACCTCTGTATTCACAGTTTGTGTCTGAAAAATATTGATAAACAATATAATTTTTTAATTTTTCATTTATCAATTAGAACAAAGAAATGAGTCATTCAATATTTGCTATACTTCAGAATCCTGATATTTCAATTTTTGAATTCCTTGAGATTTTTTCTCCACTTTCATTGTTTGAGTTGGATTTGACAATGTTGTCCTATAAAAAATATATTAAAGAGATTTTTTTTTCATACTCGATAAAGAGAAATTGTTCAATTGTTTATTGAAACTCACGTTTCTGATGTTACTGTAGAAATAAATTCTACTGTTTCAGATGATTCGTCGTGAAACATTTTTAATATTTGTTATTATTTACTTGAGAATAAATTTCATACTACTAAAAATCGAAAACAATGTAAAATTATATATTCATGTTTAAATGAACACCTTCGCCATCTGTTATCTTTAATAGTACTAATAATCTCATACAGAGTGTGTATATATATACATGTATATTCACACAAAAAATAAAATGGTGTTATATATATATATTTTTCTATGCTTTTAGATACAAATGTGTTGCGTGCGTGGCTCATGGCTGTTGTATGCAATCCAATCTAATGTCTGAATTTGTGCCCGCCGGTTTTTCTATTTCACGTTGAGTGTAATTAATTTTTTTTTTTTTTATCTAAACTCAACGAACTATAAAAATAAGCAAAATGTTGGGCAGTATTCTTGGTGATTTTCAACGTATGAATAAACGTCAGGTAATTATGATTTTTTATCAAAATTGATAGAATTTTCAACAATTATCGTACATATGCTTACTATTGTTGACATTTAAAAATTTATTTATGATATTTTTCTTTATAATTTTAGTTTTTCTATCAAATACTGAGTTTTGGTATGATTGTATCGTCTGCATTGATGATATGGAAAGGACTCATGGTTTTTACTGGAAGTGAAAGTCCAATTGTCGTTGTTTTGAGGTATGAATGATATTATAACCTTACTTTTTATATTATAATTGCATTATGTATTTATTTATAAAATAAATTTTATTTTATTTTACATTATATATTGCGAATGAAATTAAAATAATAAATTCATTATTTTCACAGTGGTAGTATGGAGCCAGCATTTCATCGTGGAGATTTATTATTCTTAACGAATTATCAAGAAGATCCAATACGTGTTGGAGATATTGTCGTCTTTAAAGTTGAAGGCCGTGATATTCCTATAGTACATCGAGTTCTTAAATTACATGAAAAGTATAAATGAAAAAAAAATAATATCGTTACTTTCAATATACCCGTTTATTTCTGTACACAAATTCGATATTAATATTTGCTATTTTTTTATTTTGAAGGGGTGATACAAATAATACAGTAAAATTTTTAACTAAAGGAGACAACAATTCAGTGGATGATCGAGGTCTCTATGCACCTGGACAATCCTGGTTAACTCATAAAGATGTTGTAGGAAGAGCAAAAGGATTCTTACCGTTTGTCGGAATGATTACAATATATATGAATGAATATCCAAAATTGAAATATACCGTTTTGGGATTACTAGGATTATATGTATTGGGGCATAGAGAATGAGTATCAATTATATGAAAGATGTGGTAAATTAAAAATTTTATTATAATTAATCAATTATCATTGCCACTAATTAAATGAGTATCTCTATTGATAAATATATTTTTTATTTTTCTTTTTTTCCGTCTCGAAGACCCATATTGATAGTATTTTTCTTTCATAAAAAAATAAGACAACAAAATAATGTTGATAAATATTGACCTTATTATATAAAAATACTTATTAAAAAGAAAATATAATTAATCGTTTCATATTATTATTGACACAAAATATTTTATAATTATCAGCACAACACTCTAACAAAGACTTTAAGATAATAGTTCATGTCATTACTCATACACTTTCCATAATTAAATATTTATATATACTTGAATAAGTTTATGATCTATTTTTCATGCGAATCCAAGTATATTTTGGTTGAACAATAAGACCAGGAATTTTATCATTCAAACTTGTTGGTTGACCGTCAATCATTGTCATATCAAATTGTTGTACTAGTGTTGTAATGACTGCGAAAAAAACAAATCTTGCAAATGTTTCACCCGCGCATACTCGACGTCCTACGAAAATAAAAATTTAATTTTTATCATACAAGGAAATATTTAATTGGCAATTAAATAGTGAAAATGTACCAAAGCCAAATGGCAAACTCCAATCTTTTCCAAGTTGACCATTCTCGTTGAGAAATCTTTCAGGTCTAAATATTTCTGGATCACCCCACAAATCTTTATCATCATGCATGGCCGCTAAATTTGTGATGACAACTGTCTCAGCTGGAATTACATAATTTTGTAGTGTTGTTGTTTTCACACATTTGTGGGCAATGCTCCATGGCGTTAAAGTTTCCATTCTGAGAACTTCTCGTATCGTTGCTTCAGTATAAGGCAATCTAAATTATCAAGTACATGAAATTATCTTCTCTATGAAAAATATGATTATTCTATTACTATAAATACTTACATTTTTCTATCATTCCACTGTGGTAAACGTTCTCTTCCAATAACATTATCAATCTCACTCTGTACACGTTTCATAATGTTCGGATAATGCAATAAGTATTTAATGCAATGTGTAATTACACTTGGAACAGCAGTAAGTGCTGGGAATATATAATCAACTGTAATCATAATTAATTGTTTTTCTGAAAATTGTTCAGATTCATGGAATTTTTCTTTCATCTCTTGCAGATATAATGCAAGAAATCCCTCTGGATTTTCAGTTGAATCATTTTCTTTTATTCGTTTTATCTCTTGCTGTAAAAATTAAATTATATTAATATTCTTTTTTTACACTTGTATGACATTAATACAAATTTATTCTTGTTTTTTTTTCTTACTTCAGTAAAGTCAACCATTCCTTGATTACCACCAAAAAAGTCTCGAAAACCGAATAAATTTCCGAAATAACTCAACCAATTAGTTATAGATATGGCACCACCTGTAGTGTCACCACCTTTTTGAAAACATCGAGCAGAATAACTAACTTGACGCAATAATTCGTGCTGTGAACGATCATATCTTTTGCCAGACATAAGTACCCAAATCATATTTGCACACAAGGGAAATAAAATTGTTGGGAAAAATGCACGATCATTTTTTATCACTTTCTAAAAAAATAAATAATAAAAATGAATTCACGTACGACTTATAAATTTAAATTAAATGAAAAATATTGAAATATATTTACTTTTTCTGCATCATTGATTGGCCCGTCTCTTATTGTATTTAATAAAATATTTAGTTCTTCAAAGAGATAATTTTCCAATTTTTCGTGACGACGACCAAATCCAAAATCTCGAAGATTGTGGAGTGAAAATCGTCTTTGATCTTGCCACTCCCAACCTTCATTGAAGAAAATACCTGATGAAAAAGAAAAACAAAAAAAAAAAAAACATCAATGGTGACATTGTCCATATATAAATAAAATTATTTAAACTTTTAATTTACCAAATCGTCCTCCGAATGCTCGTTTTTTGGGTAAAAAAAAATCATATGGCCTTCCATCAAATTCTTTTCTTGTCAATACTTCTTTTATACTGGGATAATCATTTACTATAACAGTATAAGAAGGCCCAAGCCAACAACCAATGATTTTTGATTTATACTTTTTTATATAATATTGAATTGTTCTGTGAGGAAATTTATAATTTCCCCATAATAATATCCAATATGAACCCCACACTGGAAGCCTCCAAATAGCTGAATTAATAAATAATTTACAATATATTTTATATTTTTGTTTAAAAAAATTCACAAAATAAAAATTATTTTAGTAATTTACTTGGCGGTGAATTTGATGGTTTTTCATTTGCATATAAATACGTAATATAAAATACTAATAATATTATTAATGCAATGAGAATCAGAGACATGTTTATTTACTCAAGACTTTGCAATTACTGATCGTAACAGCCCAAGTCCGAAAAATTCTAGCTGTTCATCAAATCAATCAATGTCTTCGATGATTAATCAAATGTATTACACATCTGTCAATATTATGTACAATGAACATTGTTATACTATCTGGAGGTCAAATGTTCAAAATTTTTCGTACATCTGTCACAAATACAGTTACTGCGATAAGGAATGATTATTGTTATCTTTTTATAACAAACAATTTCCCACTCTTATTACATTAAATTATATTGACACGAAAATAAAAAAAAATCTATTTGCCTGGTTTACACAAATTAAAAAAATGATTAACGAATGGTTTAGGAATAAATACGAGTTTGGTATTAAATTGGACGAAGAGGTAATTTACTTTTATTTTTTTTTTTTTGGCGACTAGAAAAGTTGTAAATTATTCATTTAGAAAAATTACATAATACGCAATTCGTATGATTAAAATAGTTGAGATGTGACAATGGAAGTTATATTATTATTATTTTTTTTTTTTCATTACAATACTATTAATTGCAGTATTTAGTATCATCATCACCAACTATATGAAAATTATTTTTCATTATGGTACGCAATCGATCATCACGAATGATTGACAAACCAATTGTGGGCGTTAGTTTGTACAACAAATGAATGCATCGTTCCAGACGTTGTATTATTTCTTCATCAAACGTAGGTGTTTCCATTAAATCGCAGTGAAGTTTTAAAAATGCACTGTAAAGTACTGTGCAATGTGCTGGTATTCTCAAATGGAACAATATCAATACTGTTTCTGCAGCCTAATTGAAAATATTCACACAATTAACGTATGATTTTTATTTGTGAAAAAAAAATCTTCATTAATTGATTAATATACCTGCAACGTTGCTCTTAATGTTCGTAAATCCGTATGATGTCCACAATATTCTGCAAGTATCCTAGTCAATCGTGCACACCATTTAGCACAGCCAATATTTGATAGAAGTTGTGGCAAACTCGTCATATATACATAGCGCAACTCTAAATCTTGTTCTAATTCCATATTATCCAGTAATGTTGCAATAATATCATCTCGCTTACTCCACTGTAAATTAAAATATATTGAAATATTAAAATTGATATCAGATCGTAATTAAAATTAAAATATAAATATAATTTAATAATTATTCGTAACCTCAAAGTATGTTGCATTATTAATTGATTCTATAATCGTCAATATACGAGTGATACAAGCATATAAAGGAAGAATATATCTCACTTCACGTTCATGTGTTAATTTTTCTAAAGCATCATAAAGAACATCGTGATATCCATTATCAATAAATTCTTTATGCTAAAAAAAAAAAAAAAAAAAAAACATTGAAATGATGAATAAAAATTATTGTTAAATAATTTACTGAATTGTCTTAAACTACTTGACATTACTCACGGTTGATGAATGCCGGAGAATTTGATTTATACATTCCAGACCAATAATTCGATTTTCCGGTACATAATCATCGTAAATAATCAAAGCTGTTGGTAGAACATTGCCAATGTGTTTAAGCAAACCAGGAATCTGTAAACAGTTTTTAATTATTACACGTGATTCTCATTTTTTATGAGTAAAAATTGAAATTTTGCAACTCACTTCAATTTGATGAAGCAGCCATTTATAGCAAATTATAGCAGATGGATAAGTTTTCCACACATCTTTCAACAATTTCGGTCTGAGTATTAATAAAAGATTGTTAAACATGTCATCATTTGTTACGAACAATTGTGACAATGTTGATACATTAAATAAATTGCAAATATCTGATAAAATACATTGTGCTTTTGCAACAGTTGTTGGCTTACTCCAAACACTGTTCTCACTGTGTTCTCCAATTATTAATATTAAATGCATTCCCATTGTTTTTATATGTGGTGAATTATCAATTGTTAATAAATTTTCACGATTACATCGTAAAATACGTTGCAATATACATTGGATACCTTCCAAATTTTGGTCGATTGTATTTCTATAATTGTCAAAGTCTTGCTCATCACATGGACGATTTAAGGCAATTGTTTGCTGTGGTGCATACGCTTTTTCAATAAAATTCATCCAATATTTCCACAAAGCATCATTCACATAGCCATTAGAAATCTCCATATTCTCCAAATCGTTCATCAAAGAATCCATGTTTGAAGAATGTTTAATAAATGATAATTATTATTCAGACTATCATTGTTTGAAGTAAGAATATTAATGGGAATATTATGTTATACTATATAATGCCATTAGTGATTGTTCATAGATAAAACATACTTATATATTTATTCATACTCATGCAGTACTACTAAAATTTTCACATAGAATGTGATAAAGTATTCTTTAGATCCACACTTTCCTTTATTCTATAATACTTTAGTGTAGACACAATAGTTGGATGGTGTGATCTCAGGAGGGCATGACAGTCTGATTGAACTTAAATTTGTATTTTGAAAATTGGCGCGAATTTGAGTATAGACACGGATATATATATATATATATATATAAGCAACAGTAGTGTTTACAAACTTTAGGATTGTTTTATATTTTGGAATTTCATAACCTCGATAAAATTGTAAGTATTCACAATAATAATTTAATTATCATATTAAATTAATTTTTAAATAACAAAAAAAAAAAATTGTAAGCCACATTATATTATATTTTTATTTTGTATATTAACAAGAATTGAAATAATTATTGACTAATTTCTAAACACTACAAATCTTCAATCAATAAGAGGAATTATAATATTATTATTAATTATTTTTTTGTTTATTTCATTTATATTTCTTCATTTCTCATGTAATTGCAATGTGACACAATTAAAATAGTAATTTACTTATCACCGATTAGATTATTAAATTTTTATTGAGTATAACGTGGGGTCGGTGCAGACGAGACATAACCATCATCTTCATTGGAATCAACATCTATTTTTCTCCCTCTCCATGGTTCAAATGCTATTCTGGAGAAATTATTATAATTTAAAATTATATATGTATATGTAGATTTTTAAAAACATTGAAAATTCATCAAAAAATTAATTTATTATTTGATTCTAACCTCACTTTATTTTCTTCTACACCAGTGTTTCCATCATTATCTGATATGTGACCCGAAAAAAAAATGAAATAATTAATGATAAATGGCATTATTTAGTGATTGAATGTCATTAATTTTTGTAGGTAATCATCACCTGTTGTAGAATCCTGCTTGATGTGTCCATTTGTTGATGATGATATCAGAGGAGGATGGGTCGATTGCCAAATATTTCTCAATAAATCATTGGATGAAAGACGAACAAAATATTCGAATACAACTGGCGTTCTTTTACCGCCCCAGCTATTGAATGGTTTTTTAATTCCTGGAGAATTGACAGTAGAATATTGTTTTGCATCTGCATTATTATTGTCATCATGATTATAGCTTTCTCCATCTCTTTTTCCACCCCAACTGTTGAACGGTACACGTGACGGTCGTCGAATTTTCGGATCAGCTTTGTATGGACTTGAATTCCTTTTACCGCCCCATGGACTAAATAAAGGATTGCGTCTTTCCTGTAAAAAAAAATATGATATGAACATCACGCGTGCGATTTCTCAATTAGAAATAATTTACCTTTTCATCATTAGTATTTGGTGCTAATATCCATCCAGCCAGTGGTGATCCGGATGAACGAAGTTGTATCATTTGATATTTAGCTTCATCGCTACCAATTACTTTATTTTTCGTTACCGATTCTTTATTTTGTTTGCTTCGCATACGTAAAATTTTATTCAATTGTTGCGCATCTAAAAAATACATCAAAGATATCAATTATCAAATCAAGAAAAAATTAATTAAATAAATCATTCACAGTGTAAACAATTGATAAAATAAATTTCAGGATCATGTGGCATACTCGAGTTGTAAGGAGGTGAGAAAAATAATATTTTCGTTGGTAGCTTCAATAAATCCGGGGGTTTATTTCCATTATATCTCTCCCAATTGGTAGCAAGATAGTGTTCATTTTGAATCCCATTGGTATCAGCACATTCCGTTGTCACAGCAATTATACAAATTCCAAACAGCAGCCACATCCTTTTATCATTAATTACAATTTTATTTCAATATTAAACTATCGTATGGTATTTTTATTGCAAAAATAATGATACAATAAGTGATGCAAAGATTATTTTACGTATACGTCTTTCGATCGTCTTGTATACATACAATCGAACTTATGTATTTTGTATAAAAATTGTCAATCATGCGGTGAATAAACAAGAGTATATTGAAAATATATCATTATGAGTGAAATAAAAAAAAAAGAAAAGAAGAAAAAGCATCGATAAAAAATCGAGCAGATGAAAATAAAATTAAATTTTATCTTAAATTATGATAAAAAACACAAAAAAAAAATTAGTGATAAAATAAAATGATTATTAGTAATTTTAATTTATAAAATGCATGATTGAATAAATATATATTCAATTATTTGATTATTTAATTATTGTTAAATTTACCTTGGGAAAAATTGAGGAAAGATGAAATCAAATTGAATTTTAATATTAAATTTACACACACACAATAATTTAATGAAATTTTATTTATCTATATGATGATAAAAATCCACGATTTCACTATCAATCTGAGTGCATGAAATGTCTATTCCCTGAGGACAGTTTCCTTTCTTATACTCTTCTACCTGTAACACAACGTGTCCTCCGATTGGCGCAAAAGTTGTGCTTGAAGCTCTGGGGGAGGTCCATGCCATCGCCTACGCGCATCCTTCTTCCTCTCCTTCATCCTTGTCATCATCATATAATAAATTTTTCTGTCATCAAATACTGTCAAAATTATTATCAGTTTCTCACGTCCAAAAATCTTTTTTATTGACTTTCAAAAGTTATATAGAAAAATAATTATTTTCCATGCTCCATTGTAAAGAAGAAAGAAGATTTGGAATTATTTAATATATATCTTTTTTTTTTTTTTTTTTTTTTTTTTTTTATTTGAGAAACAAACTATTGGTATATAGTCATTGGGATTTTTTTTCTGTTTCATGGGTTTTTTATTGTGCATAAGTAGTAATTAATTTTTATATATGAATTAAGAATATTAAATTGTTACATTGTGGGTTTATGAATGTTAGGAAATATATAAATATATTGGTAGCATGTGCAACTGAATAATGAATCAGTTTTTTTTTTTATTTTTATCTTTTTTTTTTATGATACTTATATGATAGAGTGCAAGGTGTCATCCGTATTATGGATGAAAATGTGTGAGGTAAAGAATGAACTCATAAACAAATGTGTACGAAAAAAAAAAAATTATTGTTAGAAATATTATGGAAAATAATTTCTAATATAAAAATGTATATAAAAAAAAAATTTTTTTTTTTTTTAATTGTTGATTCCAAGGTAAAATATAATATAATATTCATAAAAAAAAAAAAAAAAAAGAAAAAAAAATTTTAGGGCTGACGCTAAGTCGAGCAGAAATTTACATTACTTCCACACAATTGTTTCGACACATTCGGCTGAATCTTCATATATAAAACTCATGTTTCCCTTCATCGTTCTCCTCTACTTGTCATCCTTGTTGCGATTTACGTGTTCAATTTTTATGATAATTTTCTATTTCGAGCTAGTGTCCTTGGGCGTCAGGTGGTTGACACAAAAATACATTTTCTGAAATTCAATTCAAACACAATAAACATTTTATTTTTGTTATTTTTATTTTATTTTATTATTTTTTTTTTGTTTTTTTTTTTTTTTTTCGTTTCATTAAACAAAACCTTTTCCAATAATCAATATTATACAATAATAATTGTCGAATACGTTGTTTTTTATTTTTTTATTTTTATATTTTTATAATTGTGAATGAAGAATTGGTGAATTTCGTTTGCCTCTTGCTACATAAAATGGATCCTTTTCTTTCATTAATTGATCAAAAAGTTTGCCACGACGTTTACGTGATGGATTGTCATCAGTGAATTCAAATGAATCAGAAAATTGTTTATAATCATTTTTTTTATTTAATTTTTTTTTACCTCTTGATATAACAAATGGCTCTTGTAGCATATCCATAATATCTGAATGTTTATCACGTAATTTAATTCCATTATTTTGTATTATTTCAGATTCGTCATCAGTATTGTAAGGATAAAAATTAATTGGTAAATCCGAATTATTCCATTTACTTGGAAAATTAATTTTTAATTTTGGAATTGTTGCAGTTTTATTTATACGTTGTAAATATGATTTTTTACCACGTTCATAATCATCTAAATATTCCATTGCTATTCGTTTACCACGTGCAATATAAAATGGATCCTCCCTATTTGTAATAAATTGACGATCGCCAATTCGTGAATGATCCGTCTCTTCAATTAAAATAAATTTTGGTTCCTCAATAGAAATTGGCTTTTCAATTGTCCATCCGTGAATTGTTCTTCGGCTTCTTGTAATTGGTTTACGTTGATTTTCAAATGAAAAAAAAAGAATTTTATCATCTTCATTGCGTGAAATTACAATACCATTTATTTCAGGTCTACAGTACAAATGAATTTTAATCATATTAAAATATTATTATAAATAAAATTTGTTAAATTATAATTATAAATTATTTTTGATTACCTCAAATTTTTCTGTGATATTAAATCAATATTTGAATTAGATTTTAGTAATGAAATAATACGTGAATTTATTGGAAAATAAGTGTCACCGTAAATAATTATCACAAAAGCCATCAGTATAATTATTTTGAGCTTCATTTTTGCAGTTTATACAATATAAATTATATGAAATTGTTTATTATTATTAATTTTTTTAATTTAATCACGTAACTTTATAATATTTAGCTGCATCTAATGTAATATTGCACAGGGCGATCTACCAAAGTCTAAACGATAATGCGGTATTTTTCTCAGTCACAACGATATTTATGTGTTCGAAGAAAAACCATCCTATATTCCCATGGGATTTTATTTCTCCTATATTCGTTTTGCCTCAAAGAATTTATGAATTGCATTGGGAATTTATTTTACCGTATTGTGACCACAAATATCAATGTGTAATATCAGTGGGTCGGCCAATGTCAATCTTGTGCTTGTCAACTTTATAAATATTAAATTTATCATTATTGTTTTTTTTTTTTTTTCATTTCCTTATTTTTTATTTTGTATTTCTAAATATTATATTATTTATATTATCATCAACAATTTAATCATTTCAGTTTACAATTAATTTGGATTGAACTCTCGACAAATCGATTAATCATGGTTAGTACAATAAAATTCTTATTTATTTATTTATTTATTAATAATCTTTTATGTTTAATTAATTTTTTTAATTTATTTTCAGCGATTTCGATTTCTTGGCGATGGTGATTGTCCCGATTGGCTTCTTGTCGACATCAATAAACTATCACGCATGGTATGTCAAAGATTATAATAATATTTTCCTCAAAAATAAAAAAATAAATAACATTATCTCCTATAAAATAATTTAATCAATATATTGATATTCAATCACAGACTTCAATAAAAACAAAATTGTTGGGACAGTTGGTGATCAAGTCTTTTATAAAAAATGGCGATATTGATGTAAGTTTTAATAATATAATAATATATTTTCAAAGTTAAAATTAATTTTATTCATCATAAAATCCGAATATTATTATTCTTGTTTTTATCTTGTGGCACAATATCACATGATATTATGTTCTATATAACAATTACTCAATGTTGAAATACTTCAATAAAATTGCATTCAATGTATACAATGCCACTAATTCTTTTTGTCATCAAAATATTTTTTATTTTTGAAAGGAGGAAAAAATTAAGAAGCTTACACAGGATGCAAAACTTGGTAAGATACAGTTGTTCTTTTATTATTTTAATATTAAAATGAAAAATATGTGGAAAAAAATTAATGAAATAATTTTTTTTTTTTTTTATATATATTTTTTATTGTAGATTTCATTGATGCAAAAGCAGTTGTGGCGGCTTTAGAATTGATGTTGACATCATCAGTACGTTATGGCGCTAATGCAACTGATTTGTGCAGTGAATTGCAACAATTGGGATTACCAAGAGAACACAGTGTTGCTATTGAACGACTTTATACCGATCATTATTTTCAAATATTGGATTCATTGACAGCACGCACTCTCCGATGTGAGATTTCACAGTATTTATAAAAACAAAAACAAAAAAAATTATAGATCATTCAACCATTCGATTTTATTCTATATATTATCAATATTTTATTATTATCACGTAAACAATTATTTATTGAGACAAAAATCAATGTATGTACGTGTGCGTTATGTGCAGTGAACCGTTTGATTTCGGTGGAGATAATCTCTGAGGAAAAAAAAGAACATGTCTCATCGCCCTTTATGAAGATGTCACTAAAATTGAAAAAGTTGGATGACACCGAATCAAATGTATTTATCAACATATCAAGGGGAGATATTTCTGTCTTACTCGAGGGTAAGTTTGTCTTGATTCGTCACTCTAGCGTGATATTACAACAGCACAATATTTTATTTATATACTTTTTGATTTTAGAGATGAAGAAAGCTCGAGAAATTATGTTACAGTTTCATGGTGTGAATTAACTCATCGAGAAACATCAAATTCATCAAACTTTATATGGAATATTTTTTCATTTATATATTTTATTATTATTAATACCATTATTATTATTAAAATAAACATTTCATCAATTGAAAAATGATTTAAATTAAATTTCATTGATAATATTCATCTTTATTTTTCTCGTTTTTTTTTTTTTTTTTTAATATCCTTTCATAAATGAATATACAAAGTTTACACTTAATTAAATGCCACTTAAATATTAATATCTATCATTAGTCACGACATTTTTTGATACGTTATAATTAAATTTTGTGCATTTGATAATCAATGCACCATTAACTTAATCCTATTAATCTAGTCTTTAATAAAAGTATGGCAAGTTAAAAAAATTTTAATATTAGATGAAACATAAAACAATCCAGTGTCTAGTGAATTTATATATAATAATGAAATAATGATACTCTAGTCAGTCTTTATACAATATTCGTACATTCAAGGATATCATGTAAAATTCATTGTATTTACATTGCGAGTATGTTATCAATCAGCATTTACTCGTGCAGCATTTTATTTATCACCATGCTGCACATGTCTACGATATCTCTCATCTATTTTCATAATCATGAATAAATAATACATACATGAGTGAAATGAAGTGCAGTGAATCATCAAAAAATAAAAAAAAATAAAACCCAATATATGTATGTAAATATTTATATGTGTTAAGTCTTATGTAACCTACCTATACATATGTATATGTTGGTATAGCCATTGTGCAATTAATAATTTTTTTTTTTTTTCTTAATTTGCATAATTAATAGCCAGTCATTCCAAAATTTTGTATTTTTACTTTGCAAATACTTTTTTTTTCTTTTTTTTTTTTTTTCATATGCAAAAATTTCTACAATATAAACTAACAAATACAAAAATTACGACAAAATTTCGTTCCATCTGATTGATACACACGGTAAAAAAATATTTCAATAGAAACTTACGGGATATTTTTAAATTCATCGTGCAAATAATGCATAATAATTTGTTATAGATGAATTTGAACAATGCATGAATTATAAATTCGACGATGCGTTTTTTAACTCTTTCTCTTATTTTTATTAATTTAATTAATTTTTTTTATTGTTGAATAATTGCCACACATGAGCAAAGGGATATGTTTTTTTTTTTTTTTTTTTTATATTGATAAAGAGCACAAAAACTATGGATTTGTTCGAACGTTGTCTTTTTGATCATTAAAATATGAAAAAATATAGGTTATTTAGCTTTGTTTAGCATGTGCCGCGTAGCTATACAGTGATGTGCGTGATATTATTAAAGTTGTTATCATGAATATATATATATATATATATTTATATTTGCATTATTATTATTATTATTATTAATATTATTATTTTTATATCATAAAAAAAGTGGTTATTATCTCTCAGAAATGCCTTGAAAGTTTTATAATTTTGTCAATTTTTTCGAGTTTTGTTTTTTTTTTTCTATTCTTTCTGTATTACTATCAGCAAAAATGATTTTATTTAGAAAAAATATTTTTGTTTACGAAAAAACACAACAACAATGCAAGATTCAAATGTTATTTGTCAATTTGAGCTATTTTTGTGATTACTCAGAGATACCACATGTTCCATTTTAAAATGGATCAGACCGGTATACACACACACCATCATAAAAAAGAAATGGTATCAGATTTTTTTTTTCAAGTAATTTTATATCCTCGTTTATATGTGTTAATATGTTTACTTAGCTAGAGATGTTTTTGTATTTTTTTTGTTTAAGCGCATAGATATTATTTGTCATTGAAATTAAGTTAATTGTCTTTAATTGTAGACGTGCCAATTTTTTTTTTTATATTATTCATACCTATTATGATTTTTTTGTTTGTTTATAATGATATGAAATCATTACGAATTCTCTGTGATAATTTTCATTTTTTAATTTTGATAGTAATAAAGTAAACAAAACAATTAAAAGATAATCTAATTAGTTATTGCCAATATGAAATTAATGGCACGTCTATAATATTTTTATCTGTTGTGTTGAAATTTGATAATGCGATGTAAAATATTACTTTTATTTCATCGGGTTCACTGTGGTTGCATGCAAATATCTGAATCACCACTGCTGGCCATTGAAAAATTAGCGGAGTCTCGATCATTCTGTCTCATTTGTGGTAATTGTGTGCCAGTGAAAAATTTATTTTGCAATGGCTGTGGAAATGTATGATGTCCAGATGGTAAAGACCATTGCTGTGACTGTTGTGGTATAATATGATTTGGTGGAAAACGTTTGGCGTATATATTGTTTGTTGAAGAATTATTATGTACGAGCCGCATTCCATTGTGATGTGACGGTAAAGTAGTGTGACTTGGTGGCGCGATAATATGTTGAGGGACAGAACCGCAACTCCCACCACCAGAATTGGAACCATTCATACCAGAATATCCAGATATATTAGTCCCAACGCCACTAATACTACTGCCACCATTAATGTTTCCGCTATTAACGTCATTCAGATTGTGTACGCCACCATGCGGCAATGGCATTGTCGAACAGTGTGGATAAGTGGGCACAACGGGTTGTGTCGGATAATGTGGAAGTGTTGCCGAGGATGCGTGAATACCACCACGAAAATCGCTGTTCTCTGTAAAAGATGTCATTCTCATGTTGGTAGAACGTGAAAATGGTTCAACCTCATCTGGATTCAATGGCTCGGTAAGTTTTGGTCTAGATGATCGTCGTCGGATTACGACAGTCGCTTGATTAGCATTCTCCAGTATAATCGCCGGACATCCAGCTTGTTGTGACTGCACTGGTTTCGTCTCTACAGTATTTCGTTTGCCAGCAAATAATTGACACGAATTAGTTGATAGTCCTCGTGATGTGGGGTTTGTAGTAAAATCAATATTCCGTAATGTTGGCGGTTGTGAGCCACGTTGAAGTGAACAACTACGCCAATGAGTATCATTTTTCATTTCACGATATTCGACATTCATATTGTCATTGTTAACGCGTTCACTCAAATCATCGGCACTCGTTGCCCGTCTTTGATTCAATGTAGTGCTTGTTTGACTTACATTACTCACATTTGAATGGACCCCACTTGAAGTTTCGCTATTGCTACTTGTATTGCTGTGACCGTTTAATCCAATATCACAATAATTCATTCCATTTATATTTGAATTATTTATCAATGATTCTACAGCAGCTGGGGAATCAGATGAATCTGATCGAGGTATCAATTGATCTTGCGACATACCAGTATCACCATAACGTAAACACCTTGGTATATGGAGATTTGCCTGTAAAATTTAATTTATCTTCTCATATAATTGTTTCATGTATTAATTTTTTTTTTTAAATATATTAATCATCATTATAATTTGTATTTGCAAATTAGTTGGATTATAACCTGTGATAAAAGTGTGTGGTTAACAATAGAACCGGATGTTGGTACAATACGATCAACTGCATTATCACAATTAGTGAATATTTGATTAGTTGCTGTCATCGTTAGAGACAACGGTGGTGGTGGTGGTGGTGGTGGTAGTTCTACTAAGGATACATTGGGATCTGATAGAGGTTCAGGCGTTAATGTTGGCGACGGGTCACCCTCAGAGGGTTGGAGATCACGATTCCCGTTGGCATAATATGTTACTTGATCATCATTAACACACTCCAACAACTACCAAAATATATTTATATTTGATGGTATTAGTAATTTTAGGTATGTTAATACGATTAATATTTAATTACATTCAGGAGAATATTATATTCAATATAATTTACCTTATTTTCTTCAGATGTTGAATCATCGGCAGTATCGATACCATTCATTAACGGTAATTCCCGTAATGTGGCATAATCACCATCGTCGTCCGGTCCACCCTCGGTATTACCTCGTCTTTTTCCCTTATTGCTAAAAATATAAAAATTCTCAATGCTCCTCAACTATTTTACACCTAAATCTAGCACACTTAGCAATTTGTTAAAATAAAAAGAAATTAAATAAAAATCACCCATGTTAATTAATTGAAAATATATGAAAATTAAGGCTTTTGTAATTAATTAAATTTCAAATAAAAAAAAAAAACAACAACAAAAATATTAGTGCAAGCATAACTATGTGAGGATTATTGAAACAAAAATAAAAAATAAAAAAACGAATCAATTGAGGAAAGCGTCAACGACACCCAGAGGATAGAGGAGAGTAGTTACCGCGGGCCAGACGTACTAGGTAGATCATTAAAGGTGACTTTAGGCCGCAATTTTTTATTCAGCCAGTTTTTATCAAGTGTCGCTGTTCCATTGCCATTGGGTGATTGAACAGGGGATGGTCGTAATTTTGGTCGTAGCCAATATATTTGTTCATCACTCTCCATATTGATTTCATTATTCCCATGAGTTATTATCTCACCTATACATAAATAAAACATTTTCAATAGTTATCAAATCTCATAGAAGGAAAAATAATAATAATAATAATAATAAATATATAAAATTAAATATTGACATTGTATATTTGCAATAAATTACCATGTTTTTTTTTTGCTTTACGTTCAACAACTGCTCTCTGAATTACAGTCATGATTGCTCGTTTTGGTGATGCTTCAGCAATACTGTAAGTCATCCCATTGCCAACAACAAGGAGTGGAGCGCTAGTGTTTCCATCTTGATTAATATTCAGCTCATCATCATCATCATCATCATCATCATTATCGTCATCGTCATCAACATTGCCATTGATATTTTTTGATTTACACGCCAAAAGATCAACGTCAGTAACAAGTTTTACTGTTCTACTTGATCTCACAGTGGCGCGAGCAATTGTTACATGTACTTTGAAGATCCAATTACGTTTTATTGTAAGAAAAAACCACAAGACAATCCAGAGAACTAGATGAAGAATAGTGCTAAGAATGCATGCCAGCATTACACCATCAAGACTACCACGATAAATAACGGTGTAATCATACAATAATGGGGCATTGCATATAGTGAGCGCAAGAAAAACACAGAGTGCAGCACAATGGGTGAAATACGCCCAACCAGAGCTGTTGCGCCGGTTATTTTTTGCCATGATTATTTGTCGTTCGCGTTCCTGTTCCAAAAATAAGGCAAACCTGTGCAATAATAAATTGAATTAATAAATAATTTATCTGATATTATTTCACTTCTATTGTGTACAGTGTCAAATATTATAGAGAAATATTTTTTGCACACCTTCCATAAGCGTACAAATATGTCACCAAACTTGAACAGAGAACAAGAAGCGATGAGAGGGCGAATAATACAAGAGTCACATGGGGATTAAGGAGAAGATGGCTATTGTCTCCAAATAAATTAGCAACGATACGTTGAACTCCCTCTGGTTGACTAGGCGTGGGATGAATTGTTTGATATCGCATTAAAGATAAGACTTTATGTGGCCCAACAACTTGAACCTAAAGAAGAAATAAATTGAAATAATTTTATTTCATTATATATAGATAACATAAAACATATAATACCACGTTTATTCTTACTTTATATAGTACGGACATTCCTGCGTAGGCTATCAAACTCTGAATGGAATTAAAGACCAGTTGTATGCTGAAAATTGTACCAAGAGCTTTATTGCAAGACCAGAATACTGCCGGATATCTTACGGCATAAACTCCCAGAGCCATTGCATAATTTATATATTCAAGATTAATTGTATGTGTATCGACAATATGAGTTGTATCATCTGCAATAGAATATAAAAAAAATAATTAGTCTCAAGTCTTGGTATTATTTGCAAGGATGCAATAAAACACACACTCACCATTTGTTCTATCTATATTCAGAAGTTTTGGATAATCAAGATCTGCTAAACTATTCATTGTAAGTGATAAACTTTGTGCGCTCATATTTTCACGTTGAGTTGGATTAATAATTGATGATCTGTTTCTTAATATAATTCGTTCGGTTCGGATTTTTCCCCGAGATTTTAAATATCCATTTTTATTAATCATGAATTTTTTTGTATCATTTATATTCAATGCAGGCGTTGTCAATGATGTCAAAGTTTTGGCTACTTCTACGGGGCCTTTCGTGACAGTAGGAAAATTAGAAGTTTTTGATACAGAATCAATTGATGGATCAAGGATACCAACTGTATTGGTATACATCTCTGGGATTTGTTTAGCATTATACGCAATTGTTGAGATAGATTGATGTGAATTATTAGTGATAGTACTCCTTGCAGTAACAGGTCGATTTTTACCATCCTCCTCAATACTTCCAGGGACACGTGAACTCCACGGTGTATCATCCAAATCAATTGAATCATAAACACTCGACGATGTCATTACAGATTGTCCATAATCGGAAATTCCACTCAAATTCCCTGATGGATTCATAAAACTAAAAAATACTAATCGATCACGATGTGCCACCACCCAATCAAGATCTGTTCGCCAAATAGCGTCTGCAATAATAATAAAAAAAAAAAAATTATTGTCACATTTTGGAAATAAACGGGACTTGAATCAGTAGAATAATAATTTTTAGAATAAAAATTACTACCTTTTGGCAAGAATCCAGCATGTATAAGACGTGCCTCCATAAGCAATGATGGTAAGAGAAAACACATGGCTGTGCAAAGATGAACAAAAGCTGCGGTAGGTCCACCATGTTTCCATAAATTGCTCGCTAAACCTAAAAATATATTTCAATACTTGAATATACCCAGAAGACTTTTTACAATTTTTTTATTACATTTCTACGGTCAATTACCTGTGCCGTCGGGTGTATTAGATAATAATGATGATGGCGGATCGCGTGTACACGTACTCGTGTGACGACCAAGCTTAACTCCATCATTCGCATAATTGCCAAGCTTGAGAAACGCTGCAGCAAGAAGAATTGGTAGCAATAATACCCCAGTACCAGTTAATACTATACAAGCGTGCAATTCAAATTTCGGTGGTTGTTCATCTGCCGGCCATGGCAACGATAAATATGCTGAAAAAAAAAAAAATATATATATATATATATGATTGTTAGTCGATTAAATACACTTTTTATTTGATATTACATTTGAATTAAATTAATTACTCACCAACAAAACGTTTTGCACATCTCGTTGCGATGTAAGCCTGCAGTGTAACCACTAAAACACCATACCAAACAGACCACAATCCATTGGCATGACCACGATTACACGATTCACGTCTCCTTCGTGCTTGAATATTCGTGGTATATTTGCGTGACTTGCCACCAATTGTGTTGCTGATGGTAGTTGTTGCGGTATTGCTTGTTGTATTAGAGCTAACTGTAGCCGATGATGCCATGCTTGTGATAACTCCACTGCCACTGAGTTGACACGTGCTCGACACCATCGGCAAAGTTTTTATCGACTTTTTGTATTTTAACTGATTGGTCTCGTTGTTGTTTTCATAGCCCATCAGGCTACCGGCCATTGACATCGCCACAATTTCCTCACAATATTTTTCCTTTTCTTCTCAAGTAGCTACTTCTAATTTCTTGTTTATCACTACTATTAATTTCACTTTTATGTGGCTTCTGTCATCCAACAGAAGATCACCAGCCAACTCATCATTTCAGATTAAAATCTGTTGGATTAAAAAGAAAATAAACAAAAAAATAAGACAATTAAAAAATATTTACATGAAAATATACAAAATAAAATATTTTAATAACTACAAACTTTCATAATACATATCGGGCAATTTATTTATAGCTAACGCGACTCTCGCCCTATGTCGTTGACAGTATATCGTTTTTACTCCCACACAAACGCTTGACGATTCAGAAAGTGTCGTGCATGGTTATTCTAGTATACACGTTTGAGAAAGGGGACAAAAGTGGTATAGCAGCAGTTGTAGTAGTAGTAGTAGTAGTAGTAGTGAGTTTTTCAACAGAATCCAAGTATCACCCTTTAACCGCGTGTACCTCTCTTGACTCTTTGCTTGCACTTTTCAAACCACTTTTTAGTTCACCCTTTTGTGAATCACCCATTGTTTTATCCATAATTGCTCATTGTTTTTCCACTACGTATTCATACAGATAAATAGCTACACTTCAACCCATTATTCTTTGTTTATACTTTCTTTTTTTCTTTTTTTTTTTCCTTTTATGAATGAACTATTGATGAACTACAATGTCTACCAAATGTCAATGCACTGGATGTGATTTCATAACAAAACTAACTTCACCTACATCGATGACAATTGATGTCTATACTCAAATATACATTAATGCTTGATGATAATAAGTTATGCTTGGAAAATGGCGCCAAGTTGACAATATGTATTCATTATTTATAAGAAACAATGAGGATTGATTGAATGAATATGAATATTGAGTTTTGAAATGGATTTAAAATATATATAAAAATAAAATAAATAAATAAATAAATAAATAAATAAATAAATAAATGAATAAATGAAAATAGTCAATGAAGGGTCAACGCTCTGCGATATGAAACAAAGAGACATGCAATGAATTGTGAAAGTAGTATACAGATATATCTTATAGTTTAGGGGTCCATTCGTCTAATCTGATGGGAATCGATCGGTTGAAATGGAAAAAAGAAGGTAGTAGAATCACTCGTACAATCACTCTTATATCTTTCTCGACCCCTCTCACCAATCACATATTCTACATTTCTTCCAGGATATGTCTACTGCTGTATAGCAGTTGTTCGTATATTTTATGAGTAGATGGTATATCTTCAAGAGATAACGATGAGGGTGGTGTGAAGGGTAGACAAGACGGATTCCCCCTTGGCATGGTCTTACAACTTAGTCATAGTGATTCATCCCCTTGCCTCGTATTTGCCGCGAGTTGAAATTCGTGCGTGCAGGAATTCGATGGATGGAGGATTGAATAGACTTTGCAATTGTGTTCTTTCATGAGGTCGATTAACTTAACATGAAAATTTATATATTTTTATTTATTTTTAATTTTTAATTTATAAAAATATGTATTTATTTTTCAGGAATAATTATGTAAATGAATATGAGAAGTAAACATATTCTACTGTTAAATTCAATAGAGAATCCATTTATTCGTGTATGTATGTGTGTGTGTGTGTATAATTTAATTTTTCTTTTGTTTTTTTTTTAAGTGAAGGATATAGATGTATAGGTATATATTGAGTTTATACAGGATCGATACTCCATGCCGTAAATTCCTGTGTGACAGGACCTGCTGACGCTTGAAAAGTTAGGATATGTGCAGACAATACAAGAGGGCGATGCACAGAGTGAACACAAACTCTGCTTTAGTGGAAGGGACAGATTAAAAATGAAAGAAGACGAATAAGAAAAAAAGAAAAAGAATGTAGGGGCCTTATTAAATATCTCTGGCGATGATCAGATTCCAATAGAAAAAAAAAAAAAGTACAAGGTGGTAAACGGCTGTGATCATATATCTGAAATACAGTTATCGATTTTCAGATGGTTAAAAATTTGCTCGATTGCAATATGGCGGAATTTTTGAAAAAAAAAAATAATAAATAAATAAAAAAATAATAATAATAGTATATATAATAATAATAAATAAAAATTCAGGTGGTGATGAAAAAGATTGTAGAATAAATTGTGGAGGAAATTGAAAAATTATTGTGTTAGAACACACTATTGAAATAACGTTTATATGTATACATGCACACATATATATATTGGGTTATAACCTCTAATTTTAGAGTCGATCCCTCGTCCCGTCTGAGCAACGCTATGGATTCTACATTTTACCAGTTCGTGTTAAAGAAAATCAACCACATATAATGTGACTAAATCACGATATATATATATATATATATATGGTATATGAATTTATGTGAGAGTGAACGCGCGGTTGAGGTTATAACCGAGAAAATAGATGAAAGAGGAAAAGGAAGTGATAGGGTCGAGTTAACGACACGACATATCGCGATGTCGATTAATTAAATTTTTTAAATTCATAAAAATAAAGATAAAAAAAAAAAAAAAGAAAAGAAAAAATCCCTATTAAATATAATATCCTTGAATTTTCATTTTTGAACAATCTGAATGATTGTGTGTCTGCACATAAAAACAAAAAGGAAAAAAAAAAAGACTCGCATTTTGAACACCCGCTCGACCACTTTGGCAGGTGCACGCAACCAGTCACCGATTTATATATATATTCTTCCCCACTAAAAAAAAAAAAAAAAAACAAAAAACAAAACAAAAAAACCCACTAGAAGAAAGAAAAAAAAAACCAACAAAAGAACGAATTGAATGAGAATAAAAAATTATTTAAAAATAATATACAAACAAATTCAAAATTAAATATAAACATTTGAAGATAAAATTATAGGAGAGTAAAAAAAAAAAAAAAAATAAAATAAAAATTATATATATATTTTTTTTTTGTGTATTATGAAGTGATATAAAAAATACTGAATATATAAATCTCAGTGTTGTTTGGAGAACTTTGTGTTTGAGGCCGCGGGCCAGTTACACTCTCTCGCTCATACATACTCACACACAAATAAATAAAATATACAATAAAGTGGAAGTGGAAAGGGTCGCACGCGCATACCCAAAGAGCAGGTGTTGTTCGTAGCTCGTTTGTTTCCACCCGTCGCTCTCTGTTCCACCTATGAACCACCGCTTCTCTTCACCTCCATACCCTTACAAAACCTGTCTCACTCCTCTCGCTACACCCACATTTGCTAAAAACAACTGAGTACATACATTCATCCACACATTCAACATCTTTATTCCTAAAAAGAAAAAAAAAACAAAAAAGAAAAATAGGAAAAAAAAAAATAATAAAAATATTTCTCACCAATTTTACGTCTGTATCAGTCGTTAAAATGATGATTTATCTGACAATTTCAATTCGATATTGAACATTTTGTTTGTTTTTTTTTATTTCAATACGTATCAATGTGGTAATAAAAACGTAGCTCATTGACCTCACTCCAATGTTTTGTGTATGTTTGAATAGAAAATACACATTGGGGTCCACCGCAGCATCCACCGGTACAAACTTTTACCCACTGGGGTGTAAGGATTGGCGGTCGTTGTCTCCTGTTTCTCTCTCTTTCTCGACTTCTCTCCACGCTATATCTGCCTCCTTCAGCTTCAACTCGATCGATGAAACACGATTCACTCCAGGATTCGGCGTAGAAACGTATTTAATCGTGTTACAATTTTATTAAGTAGTCATTTAATTGTTTATCATCACATATTTTCACTACACATTTCACATTCTCAATAAATATTTTAATTACACATGATCCCTTGGTTTTCTTCTTCTTCTTCTTCTTCTTCTTCTTCTTCTTCTTCTTCTTCTTCTTCTTCTACACCAACTAAATACATTACACACCCAATCAATTTATTTTATTTCAATTTATAACCACGTGCCATTCCAGTATTTTTTTTTTTATCCCATTCAATAATTCAATACAATTAAAAAAAAAAAATTTAATTGTAAAATTATCTTTTTTTTTTTTTTTTTTTTCTTGTACTACTAGCACATTTTTTTTTTTTATTTTCTTTTATTTGTTTATACAAATATATTCAATTGTAATTGAAGAAAGAAAAAAATTAAAAAAAAAAAATAATAAATAAAATCGGGGCGTGAAGATGAAGTGCACGTAACACACGTCCCTAAGATGTTACTTCGTGGACCTCCACGCTTGCTGTGGCGAGCCAGCGTCTCCCCAGAGTCGTTCAGCAGTGGCTCGCAATTTAGATACTATATATATATATATATATACATGATATGTGTGTGTATATATACATAATATATACTTCTATATATACTCGTGTATAAACGGGTATAATGCGCAGTCGCGCGACTCACTGAGAGTCCCACCCTCGATCTCGCGTCTTTGCCATTGAACAGCCAAGTTTTTTTTTGTTTTGTTTTTTTTTTTTTTTTCGCTGGTACCTAATACATACTCGCACACTTGCACAACCATACACTGCACGGGCATTAGGGTAGTGTACGTTTACTTCCGGCATCGCGTTTCTTTACTCGGGTCAATTCGTATCTTCTCGACCTCGTTCGTTACCGCTGTATATATATTTATATGTACAATATAATCATTCACTTTTTATAATAATTATTTTTTTTTTTTTAATTTCTTTTTTACCTGGTTTTCTTCACATTAATTTTTATTATTAATATATTTTTTTTTTCTCCATGATATTGGGTATGGATTTTTTCAATAATTTTCTTTGAATAAAATTTATACGTCGATTGATCAATCAATTGGTTTTTGTTATGATTTTAATTTTCAATAAAAAAAATATATTATTATTTTTTTTTTTTTTCACAGGATTAAATGTGTCCATGGACGTTTGAAAAAAAAAAAAGCAAAACAAAAATAAAAGTACACGACACGAATTCTTATAGCGATGTATGAAAAGTTTTTTCAATAAAAAAAAAAGAAATGGATAAAAAATTCATACATTTATGTTGTTGTTCTAATGGCATTTTAACTTTGTCAATTTGAATTGAATATATATATAAATGAAGAAATGGGAACATTGAAAGATATAAGTATATTACATATTGTGTAAATAATCAATTTACTAAAGGTGAAATGAGAAGAAAAATAGTAAAGTGTAGGTAACTGGCATGCAATTTAGTATTTACAATACTTTAGTTATATATATATAAATATAATTGAGGTAATGCTGACATATATTTCACATTTATATAATCAATATATCGAGCGAACATTTGTTTTATTCTTTGTTTAGATATATAGTTGACACGCAAAGAACATTTTTTTATGCGTGTATGCAGGAGTGAATATCAAGATTTTTTTTTCAATGATAAAATCACATATAAACAGGGGACAAAAAACAAAAAAAAGAAACATCACTAATATATTTTATAAATTTTTAATTATATATTAATATGGAATTAGTGTGAATGAATTATGAATAATCCGAAATAATTTAACACTGGCCGTAGAAATGATTAACATTAAAAATTCAATTCATCATATAAAAGAAAAAAAATAAAAAATAAAAAACAAAAAAGAATGAAAGTAAAAGAATATGGTAACCAAGTAGATGTGATATGAATAACAACGTTCTAAATTAGCTTATCATATGTTTCAGAACTGTCAAAAGTATTTTTCTTCATCAATTTATACCGCTTGACAAGTGCGGATTTGCAATAAATTTTTCTCTTTTATCCATAACCAACATCTAAGCTCTCTATTATCAGCAAAAAAAAATGGTACAATATTTCTTAATTATATTCAGCTTTGAGAGGTTAAATATTTACTTTGACGTTATAGCGTGGTCAGGTAATCTCTATTCATATTGGACAAGGTGGTGTTCAAATGGGTAATGCTTGCTGGGAGTTATATTGCCTTGAGCATGGTATTCAACCTGATGGGATGTTGCCAGCTGCAATGTTGGATGATGAAACTAATGATAATGGAGTGGAAACTTTTTTTAGTGAAACTGATCGTGGAAAATATATACCAAGAGCAGTTTTATTTGACCTGGAACCAACTGTTATAGGTACATATTACAAATTTATATTGAAATATAATTAATAAAAAAATTGTTTTATTAAATAATAATACAGATGAAGTACGATCGGGAACGTATCATTGTTTATTCCATCCTGAACAATTAATATCGGGAAAAGAAGATGCGGCAAATAATTATGCTCGTGGACATTACAGTCTTGGCAAAGAAATAATACAATTGGTTTTGGATCGTATTCGAAAAATAGTCGATGGATGTTCGGCACTTCAGGGTTTTTTGATATTTCACGCTTTTGGTGGTGGAACAGGTTCTGGTTTTACTTCTTTACTCATGGAGCACTTATCAACTGATTATTCAAAAAAATCCAAACTTGAATTTGCCATTTATCCATCGCCACACATATCAACTGCTGTTGTTGAACCTTACAATGCTATCCTAACAACACACACAACCCTTGATCATTCGGATTGTGCATTTCTTGTTGATAATGAAGCGATTTACGATATTTGCCGACGCAGTTTGAATATTGACCGACCAACGTATACAAATTTAAATCGACTTATTGGACAAATTGTATCGTCAATTACTGCATCATTGAGATTTGATGGTGCTCTAAATGTTGATTTAACAGAATTTCAAACAAATCTTGTACCATATCCACGAATTCACTTTCCTTTGGCAACATATGCACCAATAGTTTCATGTGAAAAAGCTTATCATGAACAATTGTCAGTGATGGAATTGACTTCTGCGTGCTTTGAACCTGCCAATCAAATGGTAAAATGTGATCCACGTAAGGGAAAATATATGGCATGCTGTCTATTGTACCGTGGCGATGTTGTTCCAAAAGATGTTAATGCTTCAATTGCAACAATGAAAACCAAACGGAGCATTCAATTTGTCGATTGGTGTCCTACAGGTTTTAAAGTAATTCATATACAAATTATCATTTATTTATAATACATTATTTTTTTGTTTACAAATAATTGGTGATATAAGGTTGGCATAAATTATCAACCACCAACTGTTGTACCCGGTGGTGATTTGGCAAAAGTACAACGAGCAATGGCAATGCTTGCAAATACAACGGCAATTGTTGAACCGTGGATACGATTAAATCGAAAATTTGATTTGTTGTACTCTAAAAGAGCCTTCGTACATTGGTAAATTCAATATTATTTATAAATTTCTTATTGTAATAACGATATACAATATATATATATATTTTTTTTTATTTTAATTCATTAGGTATGTGGCTGAGACAATGGAAGAGAGTGAATTTAATGAAGCTCGAGAGGATCTAGCAGCACTTGAGAGAGATTATGTTGAAGTGGGTACGAATTCAACTGATGATGATGATGATGATGATGATGATAATTAATCCATTTCCTATTTAAAATCGAAATGGATGAATAAAATTCTGATTATTATTATTTTTTTTTTATTATCGCAAATCCTACACAATATTTTATATAATATCACTATTGCCTTTAATATTTGATATCTGTATTCACCTGTATATATTTTTTTATGCAACTATATACAATTATTTATAAAGATATTATTTAGAAAAAAAAAAAATATATATATATATATATTCACATATATTTATATTCATATATAATAAAAATACGACAATTAATTAAATTTTTTTTTTTCTTTTATTATGGGAAATTGTGCGCAATAATCGCGTCACATTTATATTACATATGTATAAATTTGTTTCTTTAATTTATTAATTTTTTTTTTTTATTTTTATTTTTTCATTTTTTACACTTAAGTTAAGAGCATAATTATTTATTATCTCACACACTGACCCTTGAGAAAATTGATTATTAATTATATACTTAAATAATAATATAATGTATTATGCATAGGGACGGGATAGCGAGGCGATTCATAATTCTGATTAGGTATACAAATTTTGTTTTTTTTTTTTTTTTTTTTTTCTGGTTATTTTTTTCATTTCAATCACCAGATTATGTGGTCATTGAGATATGAGAAGCAAATTTGATTCTTTATAATAATAATAATTATTATTATTTATTTATTTTTTTCTTCTTTATTCATTTGCTGTTAGTAAGAGCGGATAAGGATAAGTTGCGATATTCGTTTAAATATATATAATGACTTATTAACGAATTTTTGGAAAAAATGTATCAAAATTCATCTTTATGTATTTTACTCTCACTAGCAGTTTTTTTTTTTTTTCTTTTTTTATTTATTTATTTATTTATTTTTTCGTTTATATGTATACAATACCAGTTTGGATTCTAGCACTCTCATTTTATTACTGGCATTACTTCATTATTTTTCTTCAGGCTCTTGGACATTAATTTATCATGTTGCAGTTATTTTCTCTCTTTTCTCCACCTCCTTCCCTCCCATTATCTTACACAATTGTTCATATTTATTATTATTTTTTTTTTTTCTCTTGTTTAATTTGTTTCATATTTTTGCTCATACATTATTCCATGCACTCTTAGATAAATAGTTTGGTACAGTAATGCGCTTTTTTTTTTTTTTACTTCCCCAAATAATTTGTGGGCCAAAATTTAATCTGAATTTTTTTTTTTTTTTTTAAATTAATTTCTTTTATCTTTGATTATTATTATTATCATTATTTATTATTATTATTTTTTTTCATTCTAAATTTCTTTCCCATTAGTTTTATTATTTGGCAGGGGTTTGCAGCTGCCATCATGCTGGACTAGAGATTTTACCACTGCTCATTGTGTGATCACTTTTTGTGATGATTATCAGTATTCTCCTTTTTTTTTTTTTTTTTTTTTTTTTTTTCACCTCCTTTTTCTTTTGTAAATTATTTCAATATTGAACAATTCAAACCTGAGACGTCAATATGCATATTAAAAACAAGAACTATATGAAGAGAGGAAAACAAAAAAATAAAATAAAATATCGTTAGCTTTACCCCGAAATGTAAAAAGAAAATTCGATTAATTATTGAAAATATTTCTCTTTTTTTTTTTTTTTTTTTTTTCTTGGCACAATATCGTCATGATATATAGTCGTATTGTGATAAAAAAATTCATTAGATATAATGATTTATATTTGTATCTTCACTTGTTTCTTTTTTTTGTTTTTTAATTATTGCTTTAAAGGGGAAAATATCGTTGAGATTGTCAGGAAAATTCTTATAATTCATTTTATTCTTTTGATTTAGCAATATATACGTTTGAAGTGTAATTGATTTTTATATAAAATTATATGAATAATTATTTAGTGATTGGAAAAAAAAATGTAAATGAATTAAATTGACCTCTCGACTTTTTGAATAAATATTCCCCCTTTAAAATTCGATTATCGAAGTATCAAGGCACCGAATGGACCGCGCGAGAGATATATTGCGCTAAAATAGTGAAAATCACCACTATCATGCCAGTTTTTATTAAATAAAAACACAACATGTGTTTTTATTCTGTACTTTAATATCTAAAAAATTGGATTAAGGCTATTTTTTACGTGTGGATAATTATTAAAATTATTATATTTCTAAGTGATCTCTCAATTGATTTCATCGATATCAGCGGGGCTGATCCCTCACTTGGCTCGTTGTTTTTTTTTTTTTTTTTTTTTTCATTCATTATGTATTTATTATATGTTTTGCAACTATTGTAGTAGATTTGAAATTTCTTTGGTTGTGAATTTAGCAAAACAGAAAAGATAAGAGATAAAAAAGAAATCGAAAATACATTTGCTAAATTCGTTAGAAACTCGGTCAACATAATTTTCAATAATTAATCCTACAAAATTATTTGACACAATTGTTAAGACTCTTATCTTATCTATTAATAATATTAATCACAATTGATAATTATATTCGCAATTGGAATAAGATGAGCAGATTAAAATCTACTGATAAATTATTTGATAGAAAAAAATCATCGAAAATTGGCATCGTATTGTAGCATTGATATATAATATAAACAAAAGCGATAGATTAATCAAATTAAATTATGTAGACTCAGTCTCTCATAATTATATACGCATTCACACATGTTTATAATATTAAAAGAATCGTTATAAGAAATTGTCGAGATGATATAATACAATAAAAAAAAAGGAAAAAAAGGAAAAAAAAAGAAAAAAAAAAGTGATGACAATGAAAAACTGAAAATTATTTCGCGCCGGCGCGAAATGATTCCAGAAACGATTGTAATGACAGTATATATGAACAAATACTTAATATTATTATGCATTCATGATCGGTATATTCTAATGACGTCTCTAATTTGTGCACGGCACAGTGGACAGTGGCCACCACCTTTGCCGCGCCATTGTTGAATTGCGCAAGGATAACACATGCACATGTGTCCACACATATAAAGCACACTGTCAATATTTCTTTCATAGCATATTGAGCACTCGCTGGGCTGGCCGGGTGTTGGTTGAAGTCTTTCACTCCATTGTTGTAAATGCGACGATGTCTGTGACGATGTTATGGTATCGTGGCTTTGATACGATACTGGATCAACGTAAGTTGAGGAACTCGTACTATTCATTGTACCGATTAATACTGGTCTATTACTTATCACTGGATGATGTGATACTGATGATGTTACAGGAGTTGGTGTTGCCGTTGTTGATGTTGGCGGAACTGGAGTTGACGTCGCGGACGTTGATCCTATTAAGGAAGGAATTGGAGCCGCTGGTGGTGCTGGTGTTGTGGTAGTGGGAACAAATGCCGGTGAATTTCTCGATATTCCATAAATCGGTTGGGGTGTTGTAGGTGGTAAATTAACAACGAGTACTGTACCACCACCCGCTGCTGGTTTGAATTGAACCATTTCGGAGAATCTTGATAATTCGGTCGCGGCATTAGAATGATTGGCATGCTGTTGTTGTTGCTGTTGAACATTGGTGACTAGGGGTGTAGCAGAACATTGACGTTGGCGTGGTGGTGATGATGGACGACTCGCTAACATTCTCACTCTTTGAGTACTTCCATAAACGTCAACGAATGCATAAAGTTTAAGACTCTGATCGACGTGCATTACGACATTTGGTGGTCCACCATTTTTACTCATCTGAACTTCGCCATAGTGTGTGACTGTAAAAGCTATTTCATCACCTGGTTGTGGGCTTGACGCAACGTCTTTTGATACAACCCAATACTCGGGTCGATCAAGGAGTAAATCACTGTCATCCGGCAAATCTTCAACTGAAAGACGTGCAGGATCACAGGAAGTTAAACCCAAGGCCAATGCACCAACGTACATTGGTTCCGTTGAAAGAATTTGAACAACTAAACGTTCACCCAACATCAAGGGTCTACCAGTAAATGCATAACCATGACAAAATTCAGTGTCACTGCGAGTTGCTACGCATTGTTGATTACTAAACCGTATATTTCTCCCTCGTACACTGTAAATTGGAAAGTTAAACAAATTAATGAGTTGAAAATAATACAAAACTCACGGTAAAAAAAAAAAAAATAACATTTTTTTTTTTTCATTTTTATACTTACGGATGGAAAGGAAGAGGTGAAAAAAGAACACCAGACGGTTGAAACCTAAGACCGGGCAATTCAACGTCCGGCTCATGATGAAGACAGACATTCTGCATTGATGGAACGATAATTCTCTCAACGACATCACGTCCCGCATTGCTTGCATCATCCATTGCGGTATGGCGACTTGGCTGTGCATTGTCCTCATTGCTATGCTCAGTGCCACGTCTAATATTGTTGAAATGTTGACGATTTGGATCGAGAAATTCAATTGCTGTACTATTACCATAGACATCGATTACCGCCCACAATGGCGCGCGTGTCTCAACACCACTGAAAAAAACACCTTTTTCTTCGCCATTTACACCAAAATGAACGTCACCAGCAGTGGTTACATAGTAAAAAAGAACGGTATCACGTCCGGCAAATCTTTCCGCCAACGCTTTTGCCCAATAACCAGGTTTATTTGTTAAATCTGGACAAGCATATCTTGGCAATCCACTACGTAGATGTATTGGATCATTACTCGTAAATCCAAATCGTATAACTCCACTCCAATTGTTTGACATTTCCAAGAATTTAACGCAAACCTTTAATAAATAAAATATATATTTATTAATTATTCCAAGTATTAGAGAATATTTTCATATTTTT